>JASCZW010001707.1:0-233692 GCA_034211315.2 Aedes japonicus | reverse complement strand
CTTATCTCAGTTTATACAATTGTGGCTTGCAGTAAAAATGCAACAGTGGTTGTGGGCATATTTGCATCGAAAAATTCGATGTGAGCGTGAGCTGGTGTAATGTATTAGCTGAAAAAAATTAAAAATAAAAGAAAAATAATGATCTTCATAACGATTCGAGCCGTGGATATATAAATGAAGACCATACAGTTGTCTCGATTGTCGAGGAACCAGGCGGCACAGTAATGAACAACAATATATATGTTTTCGACCAATCGGTGTGCAACCTGTCAGTCGCACACACTTGTATGGCTTTGCTTATTTCTTTAAACGCATATACGAGGAGAAAAACAATCGAATTTTGACGTGGAGATTGGAACTGATGCCAACAGCGTTGCGCCTTCTGAAGAAACCGCACAGTCATAATAACAAGTTTAAGATAATAGCATAAAGATCCTACGCTTGCTCGGATTGTCGGAAAACTAAGGGGTACAGTGATGAATTTGTTTTCGAGCAATCTGTGTGCAGCCAGCCGCTCGCACACACTCCCTAGGCTGCGTTTTATTTCATAAAATTGCCTTTTCACAGTTTTGCGGCTTTTGCAATATAAGATTGCAAAAATTGCAATAGTATTTGCCTGACGCGTTTATTGCGACTTTTTCAGCTTTTGGGTGTACAACTTTCCGGACGAAATAAGACTTTCCTGTTATGAAAAACTTGATTCTAGCTTCTCGCTGCATACACTAGACTTGTAATCTATAGAACCGATTAATGGTGTTATATTTTATCTAGCACATTCAAATGTTCGGAAAGGTTGGGTTTTTGTAAATTGTATGATTACAAGTCTCAATGGAAATCAAGTGATAGCCGATAGGCGTCAAAAATGTCTATTGTATTAACCCTTATGTGATCGACAGGGTACCCGGGTACCTTTTCATGTTTTACATTACGAATTTTCATAGTTTATTTTAAACCAGAAAGCTAAAATTCAGTGAAAATAATAGTTAGTAATAATAGTTAGAAGGAAATTTTTTGCATTAAAACATTTCGTATAGTAGCAAGGGGGGCCGAAGGGGGGGACTTTTACCCCTTAAGTGATCGACAGGGTACCCGGGTGCCCACCAAATTCAAATGATTATAACTCTGGCTTTTATTGACCGATTTTAATTCTTTTGGCACCGTTAGATTTCAAAACTCATTGGCTTTTAGGAAATTATCAACAATGACCATTTGAATGCATCTGGTTCCCGTAAATCCGGGTTACCGGGGCTGTGTTCCGGTACGGAGACACAATATCGGAACATCTATTGAATTTGCAGGAATATATGTCAGAATGTTTAGAATAATTCCTGGAAACTATTTATATCCTATTGTGGACCATATTCCAACTTGTTCCTAGAACGGCCATTCTGTAACAGGTTCTCGTGGGGCCTAGAGTGGCCATAAACACATTTAGAAAGAAAGCCGGGCAATATGGGTATCAAAATTCATGAAATTTCTCCAGTAGGATATTTCTCAACGTTTAGTGGCCATCTGATGATTTGTCCTCGAACCGGTCAATCCAGAACAGGTTCCTGTGGTGCGTCGAGTGGCCATGAACATTTTTAGTAGAAAACCCTGGCAATATGGGTATCAAAATTCATGAAATTTCTCCGGTAGGATATTTCTCCACGTTTTGTGGCTATCTGATGATTTGTCCTCGGACCGGTTAGTCCGGAACAGGTTCCCGTGGGGCCTCGAGTGGCCATGAACATTTTCAATAGA
The DNA here is from genome assembly GCA_034211315.2 of Aedes japonicus. Taxonomy (NCBI): domain Eukaryota; kingdom Metazoa; phylum Arthropoda; class Insecta; order Diptera; family Culicidae; genus Aedes; species Aedes japonicus. Next base: position 231,949 of record JASCZW010001707.1, on the reverse strand, counting down.
AAACCCTGGCAATATGGGTATCAAAATTCATGAAATATAGGATATATCTCAACGTTTTGTGGCCAGTTTTGTTCATGGCCACTCGAGGCCTCACGGGAACCTGTTTCGAGATGACCTCTCCGAGGACAAAGTATCAGATGGTCGCACAATGTTGTGAAATAGTTTTCTGGTTAAATTGTATGAATTTTGAAGCCCACATTGCCAGAGTTTCCTTTTAAACATGAACATGGCCAGTTGAGGCCATACGGAAACCTGTTCTGGAGAAACAGGTCCGAGGATAAATCATCCGATGGCCTCAAAACGTTGGGAAATATCCTACTGGAGAAATTTCATGAATTTTGATACCCATATTGCTAGGGTTTCTACTGAAATTTGTTCATGGCTACTCGAGGCCCTACGGGAACCTGTTACAGTGGCTCACAATAGAATTTTAATAGTTTATAGTAATTATATCTAAGATTTTGACTTCCATTCCCGGAAATTTAATAGAAGTTTCCAAATAGTACCACAGCCCCGGTAACCCGGATTTACGGGAAACAGATGAATTCAAACGGTCATTGCTGATTAGGTCCTAAAAGCCAATGAGTTTTGAAATCTAACGGTGCCAAAAGAATTAAAATCGGTCAATAAAAGCCAGAGTTATAACCATTTGAATTCGGTGGGTACCTGGGTACCCTGTCGATCACTTAAAGGTGTTTTTTTTGTCGAACACATAAGGGTTAACTTATGTTATTTATTATGGATTCAAATTTGTTGGACCAAACATTTTGCAAACGAGCAATTTTCTCAATTTAATTTGATCAATCTTCACACATCATCAAACTATATCGAACGCTTATTAAAGAGACCAATTAACGACTTGAACAAACCCCTGCCATTCCCTGCTCTATCATAATAAAACACTTCGAAAGACGCGCCATCCGCAAAGTATTACTTATCCTCTATTGAACGTCTCAGCATTCCACAGCCTTCCTGTGCTGTCGCCAATCAAATCGGGTAAACTGTATCGGATCAGATTATGCTTACCGACATCAAACAAAGTAGGCACAGCCAGTATCGGATTCAAATTTCATCACAGCAAATCTTCGCCGCCTCCTTCGATGCGATGATGAGCTTAGCGTTTAAGGTGAAATCTTGAAGAGAAGCTTTACCGTTTCATATCACTCTCTAGAACGCACAAATCCAAACTTGCATTCACTGGCTGTAATTGCTTGAGCAACCTAAGATTTAAGCTTCAAAAATCACGTGGTGATAATTCGGAAGATTCACCTTAAAATTCCAGTATCAAATTTCACTTCACCCAACTGATCGTTTGATGGCTGCTGACGCGGAGGATTAGCCTCACTCGCAGCGCTTGAGAGGTGGGATTTAATTGTCTAATCTTCTTTTGAGATTTATGGGCGGGACTGAATTTCAAACCCACTTCAAAGGACCTGAGTTGATGACGCAATTTCGATTCGATTGTACAGCCTACTACGCGGATTGCCTTTTTACAAGATCTGAAGCATTTCAGGTACCGTTTCTTCGAGCGTTGCATTTCCGCCTTATCGATTGCGTGACTGATGCCCGCTTCCGTTTGGTTCTATTCCAACAGTCCGCGAACCGAGGCAGGAATTTAAATTCTAATAATCATATCTTATAGGTGACACTGAGTTATTACTGTTGCGTTGCACTGAGTTATTACTGTTGTACGGTAGTTGGAGCCGTTGTTATCTGCCGATGACTTCCTTCCATAAAACGACGGCCACGAATAAACCAGCTGTCGCATTTCCCCGGCAGGCCTGGTGTTTAAAGACGCATACATTATTTGTCACTACGGCTGTACAACGTTCTGCCAATTCCAGAGGCGTTCCTTGTAAAAGCGCACTCGCGATTTCCGGTGCCTGGTCTTTCTCTTCGCTGCATTCGTGTTGTTTTGATCGCACGACGCGATGGAACGGCGACGGCGACGACGACGACTTCCGGGACCTGGGGGACACCGAATCATATTGTTCGCCCTGATGAATAATTTATTAAACGACCTTCTCCCCCCCATCCCATCCCACATCCGAAAGGGGCTACGAAAGACTACTTTCCGCTGATGCTGGGTGTTGCTTGCCTTTGAAGTGTGTTCTATCCCATCATCAGTAATTCATTCGAGTGTTTTTATTCGTGGCAAAGCGTACGGCTCCCACCTTTCTATAATAGTATTATTCATAGGGGGGGGGCAGGCTGAAGTGCTTCTTTGGAAAAGCTTCCTCAACCAACAGCAACAATCCAATCGGAATTAGCAATAATGTTTTGTTTTCCTTCCCTTCGCTCCTTTTTGCAGTGAAGGCACAATCGTAGCAGCCCGCGAAGAACCAAGTTGGCCACGGAATCAGCAGTGGTGGCAACATTTCGGGTTGAAGTTCTACGTTATTTAACGCAAAATAACCTAACCTTACAGATGTGATTTGCCAGTTTTATAGGAATTGTCAAACCGAACCGGTGACTATGATTGAGGAATGAGTTGAGAATTTCACCTTTCGCACAATCCATTTCCGGCATATTGGCAACCCTATCCGCTTCCATGGCCCCTTGCGAAGGAATGAGGAAGACCTCTTTCTCTTAATTGTGGTTCGATTGGGAAAATTAATTTCCGTGGGATTGGGTCCTCCGACGAGCGAGAGCCGGGGAAGTTGGACGCAATCAGGTGTTAAGCTGTGTAACGATGCCTAATGGAAAAGTGCTACTCTTAGCATTACAACTTGATTGCTTCATTAGAGAACGATTCGGTCGCGTCGTAGTAGGCGGCACCGTGACGGTAAATAGGAATGTGGCACAGGAATTTGCGATTTATTTCGAAATTCTTAATATTCCGAAAGTATATTGGCAATTAAAACCCTATCACAAGGCACTGATCTGAGACACCGCGTTACCAAAAATTGGCACGCAGAGAAAGAAAATTGAATGCCACCGTAAACAGTATCGAGATAATCAACGCATTAGAGATTGTTGTTGACTGTCGGCTCAATTCAGCCAACAGCAAAAGCCAACGAAAAAAATACAAAAGTTTCCTCTTGCGAGCTTCAGGGCAAAAGGTTGAAAAATTCGGTGCCAACAAAAGATACGGCCGTCGTCGTTTTCGTCGTCGTCGTCGCCTACTTGTCGAGACTGCAAAAGAAAAAAGCCGTCCAACTCGGATGCGCTTCTCGCCGACCGAATAAAGAAGAAAAACACACATAATCTGGTTGTGTACATTACAGGAAAATTGTCTGCACAAAAGAGTGGCAAAATCAGCAGAGGAACGAACTCCCTAAACGTTTTCCTCGCCTCGCTCCGAGCGAGGATGTACCCGCCCGGTATCTTCATTAAAAACTTATCAATTTGGAGTCATCTCTCTCGCTCTGGCTCGTTCTGGCTCGTTCTGTGATCACGCACCGTGTCAGCAAGTAGGCGATGATAATCACCCAGCAAGCGGGGAGGCGGCAGAGAAATTCGACCCGAGACGGAACTTGGTGAAAGGTGTATGAACCCGGCGATGCAGAGGCCCTTTGGCGAGCTGGGCGGTGGAGATTTTTCGGTGGTTCCTCCGTTGGAAGGGAGGAGATAATTGTATTTACTTTTAGAGAGCAGCGATCCTTTCGAACGAACGCCATTGTAGCACGGCTTGTCTGCAGGGCTTTTGTAATGGGCAATTTGCGATAAAAATCTATGAGTTTACATTGAGAATGTTATTTTTCGCCTGGTGAGAAAAATGTCTCGCAATGTCGGTTGGGATGTTCTCGGACGGTTTTGTTTGTTCGTGATCAGACCATCAGGAAATTAAGGCCGTGCATAATAAGGGAGAGATTGTTCCTCTGCAAAGCTGATTAAGTCTCGCGCTAATTGAATTTTTGAAAGAATCTCACAACTATCAACCAGACTACGCTTTCGGTGGTTTCGCCAGAATGCCTAAATGGATGGCACAGTAAGTTAGTTTTTAAATTAACAAATTAAATAAAACTAAATTTATATATCAAACGATCTTTTCTGAACATTTAAAAAAACATCGCTAGTTTTCTAATGCACATAAAGAGAATGCCAGATTTGGCTGAAATCGATGGGATAATTCATGCACATTTAGGCCAGATAACGCCTGAATCTAGTATATTGTATGAAAGATTGCATACATTGTTGTATGGCGCATAAAAGATTGCAAACAATTTCGTTGTTTACGCCTCCTTTGGTTTGAAATTAAACGAGGAGAAATTTTACGCGCCTGTTGAAATTCATTTTTTTCTGTCTAATGTCTCTACAGTAGGCTGTGAAAATAACTACCTTAAATGTTAAAATCATTGGCTAGCCATTGGCTCAAAAAAAAATTGCGTGCGGAGTTTGAATATTTTAAATCTAAAAAAAAGCCTCCTTTAGCTTGGAATGAAACAAGGGGAAATTTCACGGGTTTGTTAAAACTAATTATTTTTTTCTGAGTACTTAAAATTTTGGAAATCGAAAAAAAAAAGTTTGATGGAAATCGAAAAAAAAAAGTTTGAAATGGCTTAGAAATTCATGAAACGTCGAGATCTGGTATTACACTACCAGTCATAAGGGGTTATTCGTAAACCACGTAGATTTTTCTGGGAAGAGGGAGCGGGGTCTGACCAAAGTGTACTCTGCACACAATTTTTCAAAAAAATGTAAAAAGACAAGTCTACGAGGAGGAGCGGTGGTCGGAGATTTTCAAAAAATGAGCTTACGTGGTTTATAAACAGGCCATAAGTACGGACTCGCTTGGAAAAGTATTTCAACATTCAGTTGAATATTGCATCACCTCCTAAATATTTTAGCATCACCTAGCTACAGGTACATTCATGATTCTATACATCGGAAATTTGATTATTTGCAAATGTGCTGTCTTGAGCTAAGTTGTTCATAAGGTCAAGGGCATTTGAAAGGTGAACCGTTATTGTTCGGAATTCCACCGCTACGTGGCGCTAGTGAACATGCTATATTTAGCATTTTCAACTTGTTCAATTTCGTGATTCTGATAAGATGGAAAGTTCGAGTCTTTGGCCAAGCTGTTCAGAAGGCCAAGGGTATCCGAAATGTAGGCCGTTGGGTTCAGAATTTCACCGCTATTAGGCAGTATTGAGCATACAAAATTGAACATTTTCAACTTGTCCTACCTCGTAAAGCTGATAAGATCGAAAGTTAGAGTCTTTGGCCAAGCTGTTCAAAAGGTCAAGAGCATTTAAAAAGAGGACCGTTTTGTTCTGAGTTTCACCGCTACATGGCGCTAGTGTGCATACAACATTAGGTATTCCTAGGCAATTCTTATAAGATGAAAAGTTTTAGTCTTTGGCAAAGCTATTCAGAAGCTCAAGGGCATCCGTAAGGTGGACCGTTTGGTTCGGAATTTCATCGCTACGTGGCGCTAGTGAGCATATAAAATTAAGCATTTTAAACTTTTTCTACCTTGTGATTCTAATAAGATGGAAAGTTCGAGTCTTAGGCCAAGCTGTTCAGAAGGACAAGGGCATTCGAAAGGTGGACCGTTTTGTTAGGAATTCCACCGCTACGTGGCGCTAGTGAGTATACTAAATTGAACAATTTTAACTAATCTCCTGATTCTGATAATATAGGAAGTCACCTGAATTTGAGGTGAGTTAGACCGGCATCACTTGAATATGAAGTGAATCAGACTTGAATCACTTGAATATGAAGTAAACTAGACCTAAATCACTTGAATTTTAGGTGAGTCAGTCCTGAATTACTTGAATTTGAAACGAGCTCATCGTAAATCACTTCAATATGAAGTGAATCAGGCCTGATTCATTTGATTCTTAAGTGAGTCCCTCCTGAATTACCTGAATATGAATAAAATCAGGCTTGAATCACTTGAATATGAAGTGGATTAGACCCTAGTCACTTGAATATGAAGTAAACCAGACCTGAATCACTTGAATGTGTTGTGAGTCTGGCCTGAGGTAGTTGAATTTGAAACGAGTTCATCCTGAATCACTTGAATATGAAGTGAATCAGGCCTGAAACTTGAATACAAAGTGAATCGGGCCTGAATCACTTGAATATGAAGTGAATGAAGCCTGAATCACCTGAATACAAAGTGAATTAGACCCAAAACATGCTCAATCACTTGATTGGGAAGTCCTTTAGTTCTAATTCATTTGAATATGAAAAGAGTCAGCCTTGAATCACATGAATATGAAATGAATCAAACCTAAATAACATCAATATGAAGTTAATTAGACCTGAACTACTTGAATGTATAGTGAGTCAGGTCTGATTTTCTTGATTCTGAAAAGATTCTGTTCTAAATTATTTAAATATGAATAAAATCCGACCTGAATCAATCGAATATGTAGTTAATTAGGCCTGAATCACTTGAATATGAAGTGAATCAGGCCTGAATCACTTGAATATGAAGTAAATCAGGCTTGAATCACTTGAATACAAAGTGAATCTGACCCAAAAAATGCTCTATCAGTTGAATGAAAAGTCCATCAGTTCTAAATCACTTGAATTTGAGGTGAGTTAGTCTTTCATCACTTGAATATGAAGAGATTCAGCCTTGAACCACATGAATATGAAATATATCAAACCTTAACCACATTAATATGAAGTGAATTCGACCTGAATTACTTGAATGTATTGTGAGTCAAGCTTGATTCACTTGATTCTGAAATGATTCTGTCCTGAATTAATTGAATATGAATAAAAGCAAGCCTGAATCAATTGAATATGAAGTGAATCAGGCATGAACCACTTGAATATGAAGTTAATTAGACCTTAATCACTTGAATATGAAGAAAAACAGACCTGAATGACTTGAATGTGTTGAGTCTGTCCTGAATTACTTGAATTTGACAAAAGTTCATCCTGAATAACTTGAATACAAAGTGAATCAGACCTAAACAATGCTTAATCACTTCAATGAGAAGCCCGTCAATTCTAAATCACTTGAATTTGAGGTGAGTTAGTCTTTCATCACTTGAATATGAAGCGAGTTAGCCTTCAATCACATGGAGATGAACTGAATCAAACCGTAATCACATTAATACGAAATGAGTTAGACCTGCATTACTTGAATGTATTGTGAGTCAGGCCTGATTCACTTGATCCTGAGGTGAGTTCGTTTGGAATTAGTTGAACAGGAACAAAATCAGGCCTGAACCACTTGAATATGAAGTGAATTAGACCTTAATCACTTGAATGTGAAGTAAACCAGACCTGAATCACTTGAATGTATTGTGAGTCTGTCCTGAATAACTCAAATTTGAAATGAGTTTATCCTGAATCACTTGAATGTGAAGTGAATCAGGCCTGAATAACTCAAACTTGAAGTGAACTAGACCTGAATCACTTGAATACAAATTGATTCAGGCCTTAAAAATGCATAATCACTTGAACGATAAGTCAGGCGGACTCATTCAGTAATCACTTGAATGAGTCCGCCTTGACAAACATGAATATGAAACGAATTACAGCTTAATCATAGTTATATGAAGCGAATTAGACCTGAATTACATAGACGTATTGTGAGTCAGGCCTAATTCACTTGATTCTGAGGTGAATCCGTCCTGAACTTCTTGAGTATAAATAAAATCAGCCTTGAATGTGAAGTGAATCAGGTCGGAATCACTTGAATATGAAGCGAATCAGGCCTGAATTACTTGAATTTGAGATGAATTCATCCTGAATCACTTGAATATTAAGTGAATCAGACCATAATCACTTGAATAAGAAGTCCATCACTAGAATTTGAGGTGACTCAGTCGTGAATCACTTAAAAACGAAGCAAAGGCCCAAATAACCCCTTCTGAAAAACATTACCGAAGACTCAAATTTTCCATCTTATCAGAATCAAGAGATAAAACAAGTTAAAAATGCTCAATTTTGCATGCTCACTAGCTCACTAGCACAGATTGTTCGGCAATTATTTCATAGAGCTTAAGGATTCAAAGATCTTGGGAAAGTTCTTTGAGTTTGTTTTCTTAAGACTACAAAACGATCAGGAATTATTTCGAAGAATTTTTTGAAATTTTTCAAATACCAGGTTGGGCAGAAACTACGTCAAAGATCTTAGGCATATCAATGATCTTGAGATCTCTCTTAAGTTCTAAGGACTTTTCCGAAGTTCAGTAAATGAATCAGGAGATCGGAGGAAGTTTCGTTACCTTCTCTGATGTCCCGTGAATTTCCAAAGTTTCAAAAACTTTATTGAAGAAGCTCTCAAGACTTCGAAAAAAAATCTAGATTTCGCTGGTCTTCATTTAACTTCTTAAGACTTTTCATACTTTTTCATGAACTTTCATGGAGTTTTCTGAAGATATCGGTACTTAAGCAAATTTTCAGAACTTCACTGTAGTTCACCAAATATCTCTAAAATTCTCCGTACTGCACTGAACTTTCTACATTTTTCTGAAATTATCTGAACTTCCCTCGAAGTTCTAGGAACTTTATTCAACTTCTCAAAGGCTTCCCTGAAGTTCTCTGGATTTCTCTTAAATTATCGAAAATTCTTTGTAATTTAGTGAATTTATCGAGACTGAGAAGGCGTCTTCTTCTTTATTGCTTTCGGAATTTACTTATGGCTTGTTCTCAACTTAGTGTTCTGAATGCACTTCCACAGTTATTAATTAAGAGCTTTCAATGCTAGGTACAATGTTTGCATTAGTATGATTCTGTGGAAAGTAGAATCATACCCTATGCCCAGGGGTCAAGAAATTTTCCATAACGAATAATCCCTACACCAGACCGACGAAGGAGTTTTCCTGAATTTCTAGGAATTTATCTGATGTTTTCGACTTATCTGATGTTTTCGACTTATCTGATGTCCTTTTACGGGCTTAATAATCAAAATTTTCCCTTAACTCAGTTGGAAAAGGCGCAGCTGCAAAGCGATACCATTGCCACAAAATCATACTAATGCAAAATTGTTACCTGGAATTGAAAGCTAGCAATAAATAACCAAAGAAATTCATCTAGAAGGTTGAAATAGAAGGTCAAAACAACACTTTTTCAAAAGTTCAGAGAAGTAAGGTGAAGAAATGAAATATCAAAAAAGTTGTCAGGAATTCTTCCAAAGTTCAGAAAATCCTCCAAAAATTCAAAACACTAATTCTCAATTTAGAAAAAATCCCACTTTAGAAAAAAAAAATCCCAGAAGGTCAGAAAACTTCTAAATTAAATCATTGAAAAGAGATCGACGACTGTTCACATTTCAATAAATAACTTTCTCCAAAAATTGTTCAACTCGCATTTTTTTAAGCAGATTTCCAATGAGGTTTTCAGAATAACAAAAGCAAAATAAGCGTGAAAATTGCTAACAGTTATCATTCAAACTTCAAAAATGACAACTAAGGTGACGGAAGTCCTGAATTGTCGCATGGGGTAATATTTCAAATACATGATGAAATATTCAACATGACAGTTGACAGCCGAGTTCGGTTGCCGACTCGACAAGATTCAGTTGGCTTCTGTAATGTGAATCTTAGAGGGCTTGAGCTGTTTAATGAAATACCTGTAACTATAAATGAGAAGAAAAATAGTATTTTCCATTTAATTCCAACTACCTTTGCTTATCTTGACAGATACGCGTATTTCGTCTACAATGAGCAGACTTCTTTAGTGTCTCGTACTAGTCAAGTCGAGTTATTAGTACGAGATGAAATACGCGTATCTGTCAAGATAAGCACAGGTAGTTGGACATTAAATACGAATAATTTATCTTCTCATTTCTAGTTCTGTAATGTGGAATTTTGCTCGCCTCGACAATGACACTGAAAATTTGAATAATTACCGAAAAAAATCTTATGTTGATAAACTCGGCTCATGGTCCAAAACGTGCATGTAAAAAAGTCAATTTTTTGGGCCACCCTATCGCTGAAATGGTCACCTTAATGACTAAATATGAAAATGCAGGTCTGTAGATCGTCCATTAAACACTTTTCCTTTTTAGAAGGGGAGAGAGGGGAGGAGTTCACCAGAACACATCCTCCATATCAATTTATAATAAAAATGTAAATACAAAGAACCACAAAGGAAGGAAGGAGGGGTCAAAAAGCACCAATATGTGGAATACGTGATTTATGGCTCGATCTCTTGAGCTCTCAAAAACCAAAAGAACTTAAAAAAAACTTTAGATTGATGAGAACGCATAGTCTGGCAAGATAAATTGAATAATGGAAACGCTTGGTAGGATAAGTCAGCAAAAACTAAGAACACAGCATTTTTGTTTTAATGTGGCTCAAAAATTAAAACACATACATCGCCAATTGTTTGATAGGTTATATAAAAAGGCATAAACATTCAAAAACTTAAAAAAAATATATAAACGAGCATGAAAACAAATATAATCCATGATTTCATATTTAATATCTCAAATAAAATATTCATCTCAACTAAACATACTAAAATGAATTATAATATTAAATGATCTTTCATTTGCGCTTTTTTCGAAACTGTGGTTCAAAAGTAATGAATTTTTGAAAAACTTATTTTTTTTAAAAAGTCAATTTTTCGAAACACCCTAACGCAGCTATGGTCACCCTAATGACGAAATAAAAAAAATACAGTGCTAGTAATTTTTGATAAGGAACAAAACTATCGATTTTTATAAAATACTGAGAGATCCTTTTTTTATGGAATGGCTGAACATATAGCTCAATCAAAATTTCATACCACGGATTCAATCTTAAGAAATTCGATTTTGTTAAAAAAAAAAAAAACAAATCTAGATTACACCAGATCTCGACGTTCTATGCATTTTTAAATGATTTAGTAAACATTTTTTACGATTTCCAAAATTTCATATGGCCACCCCCTTTCCATCCCTTGGACATTTTTTAGAATCAAAAAGTTAAAACTTTGAAAGCATTGCACTAGCCCTGAGCATGTTCCATTAAGCCCAAATTTTGCAAAGTGTATTATCTTAGTTAGGTTTTAGGTCAGAAACAAATTATGAACACAATCTATCCGGGATTGTGGTTGAATTTCAATCAAGATAACTAAGTTATACGTCTTTGGTTCGGTCAGTGTTTTCAGCGTGGCAACAGCTTTCGAACGCGTCACCTGTCAACGCGAATCGCGCCTACCGCGATCAGAATCAAATTTACAACGTGAGGTCAAAACGGGCCCGCTTCATCATTTAGCTTTTAACTTCTGTGTTTAGCTTACCTTCGCCCCATCCGACGGCACGCAGCCATCGTAGCTCTTTTCGTCGCCTGCTTCTCGGCGGTTGCAGCGATGATGACGACTCGGATGCCATTTGACATTTCGCGTTGCTAAACAGAGCCGAGAGAAGTGTCAACTTCTCATTTTCGTTCAGTTTTGCAGAATCCTGGTCTGAGTCTGCGGCTTGGCCCAGTGCTAGCTAGGTGCCATCGTGATCTCAACGACGACGAAATTACCGCAATAACATTGCAGCATCGTGTGCCGTTAAATGTTTTATAAATTTCGCAAAGCCTCTAAATTCGATTTCACAAGAGCGCGCGCGCGTTTCCTTCGACGAACGAAGGCACGATGATGGGTTGGAATCTGATGCCCCTTCGGATCACTTTGGTCCCATGGCATGCCTAGCAGCCCGACGAGCAAAGAGCCGCCGTAATGTCAATATAATCGGTATCATGACTAGTCATGTTTACAATATTGCGCAGAGATCTGAGACTGGGGGGGGGAAGCGGGGTGGCATCGTCGAACGTGCCCGAGAATATTTCGTGTAACTTGGATACCAATAATCTAGGGGGGCTCACGTTGCTGGCGCGGCGAGAAGATGAAGTACAATTTCGCGGCTATACTTCTAATCCAGATGTGATTGTCAGAGTCAGGTTGCTGTATTGCAACAGCTTGGCTTACATGGAGTACGATTGGTTTGGGATGGGGGGGCACCCTTTGAATTCTGATTTCAGTTTATTTGATCACAAAACATATCTTTATTCTCTCCGCCACTTTGTTGCACGCCATCTATAATTCACCCTCCTCAGGAACTTGACCAGAACCGGATGTCGTTGAATCGTTAAACCAAGCAAAAAGAGCTGTTCACCTATCCCAAACCATCCCTCTGGCAATCAATCATTCCAATCCCGTTCCAAATACAATTGACGACCGGCGCGGGGACAACAGTAACAACAGCTGTCGATTTCTATTGGACCCCGAAGAAGGAGAAACCCACTAACAACGTTATTCTAAAAATACTATCAACACCATCAACCCCCTCGAAGGCAATAAAGCACGAGCTGCCCGTTACGAGCCACAAAATTGTCCATAAACGTACATATAGGTACGAGTGCGAGACGTCACTGAGGAAAACAATCCGAGCAAAACCCTCGTGGAATTGGGACCAAAACAGGGACATAAAAAAAACACCGTCAATTGGCAACTGATCGATACAAGGAAAGCGTGGTTTTGGGTGAGAAACATACACTGAGAAAATTGATCGTATTAAGAACATGCGTTTTGGTTTTAGAATTTTGGCAAACCAATCAACGCTTCCGTAATGGAACAGACTAAATCCCTATATTAATTATGGCATTCGGAAATTTCATTCGCCTTATGAAATTCTGGCGTATATTTACTGAAACTCTATAATCGAAATGTTTAATGTTCATATACACAGTTTGCATTTTTTACAATGCTTTTAACAGCATAAGCCGTGTCCAATGAGTAAAACAAAAGGCTTATGAGACACAAGAAAAATATATTCATATTCAAACGAGATATTTCGAAAATCAATCGCGATTTTCACCTCAGTGTAGGAGGTCCCTTCGTAGTTCTTTTTTTATAACACGCCCATATCACAGCAACCTGTGAAATTTTCACTTTTATTAGGTGACTGCGAAACTGACAGTGGCTCTTCCCGTGACGAGAAAACAACTGCTGATAGTAGTAGGTTTATGCGATGCGAGGGCTTGAATAATTGATAGACGGCTGGCTCAGAGGGGCGAGAGTTCGTCGCGATTCCTCCTACCGATGGCTTTTATGGCCTAAAAAATTTGCTAGTTGGGAGCAGGGTGGTTGTGATAAACGAGAGTGAAAGTGTTATGTGACGAAGGGTTTAAGGGTCTGATGGGAGACTCTTTTCGTTTGGCTGATTGACGATCATTTTATGGTCGAGACTCTGGCAGTAGTGAGAACACTCGATGAAGATGATTCGACATCGGTGGCCAGAAAATCAGTCAATTAGTTGGAAATTTGATGGGAAATATGTTCGGTAGTAAATGTTATTATGATGCAGCATGAAGCCTTCAGGTAGGAACATGGTTGACTGGGCGAAGTTGCTACTCCGTTATAGCCAAATCAGCTGTTATTACACAGAGAACTAAGATACATCCTCAATATGTATAATAAATAATACAGGTAAAATCATGAGAGGGTAGGGATGTGCTAACGTGACACTCATTGTATTGAAAGCATGGAAATCCTCTGTATTTCAACGAGATATTACTGGGATGTTGCATAAAAGGGTTGCTTTGGCAGCAGGGTTCGTTTTGATAACGATTGGCAAAACTCTTGTTTACCTTTGTTTTCATATTTTTCTCCATTCAGTTGGCTTAAGGAGACCCGCAAATATTTAAATATGAGTACCGATTTTAACCAATAGTATGGGTGCTATTTGGGAACACTCACTTGAGATACAATTCCATCTATATAAGGTCTGGCCAAACGCACTGCTTGCTTGTATTGGAAGCAAAAATAGCGTAACCATTGTTGAGCCGATAAGTGATGCCGTAACACTACTCAACTTTCTATGGGCGTGCATAGATTCAAATTAAATATATCTGTTTAAACGTTCATACACAGACAAAAAATCTTGTAGTAAAAACTACCATTTTACCTGACTACGCCTATCTTTAAAACTACCATGAAATTTTAGTCAAATTTACTACGTTTATGGTAAAACTTCCAACGTTTGTGGTATATTTGACAGACCTCATATTGATATCAACCGCACCATGGTTGATCTAACCGCAGGTATGGTAAAATCAAACGCATTTATAGTCAGGTGAAAATTGTTGGTGTTTGTGCTCAATTTAACCCTCGAAATGGTATTTTCTACAGCGACTTTTTTTTGCGTGTATGAATCCTGAATTATGGAAATAATCATGATTCAAATCTCAAAATCTTTTGAGCCGAGGCATTTCCTCCCGATTACAGGGGTCGTTTATAGTGAGTTTGACTGAGGTCATTGAATTTCTGCCACATTAACCTTCAAACGCTGGGACTTGACAAACGAGTAGCGATATTGAGCCAATTTTCCGTCATCGGTAGACTGAAATCGTTTGAAAAATGAAGTGTTATAGCGTATACTATAAATAATCACGGAGCGAACGAATCACAAAGCAATTTCCGAGCTCTTGTGTAACGTGCGCAAGGAGCGCGGTGGTATCAGTGTCATGCGCGAATTTTGCTCATTTCACTAAAATTATTGCTGCTACTAAACCAGACCTTATATAGACGTCATTGCTTGTGGTAATCGTTTACATTATTGGAAAAAACTAGCATTTTTTAAACATTTTAAACATTTTTCGAGTACACAAGCTTTTTTTTTACTACAATGAAATTAGGAAAATGTTATAAAATTTGTTAAGAAATAGCGAAATTCATGGGTGCCTTAAGTCGATATTTTTGACTGGTAGTGTTACCAGTCAAAAATATCGACTTACTTCGAAAAGTACTGCAAAACACACTTGAATATTGCATCACCACCAAAAAGTATCGACTAACCAAGAACGAGGTAAATTCATAATAGTATATCTCTTAATGCTAAGAACCAAGAAAATTCGAACCTCAAAGTTGTTCAAAATTTTAAGAACTTCCAGAAGATAACAAGTATGGTTCGAAATTCAGTTACTAAGTGGCGCTAGGGGGCATGGAAAAGAGAGCATTTTGCACGAGTTTATATCGTCATCCCGATCATCTAATAAGTTTCAAATTTCAGTAATGGTGGTGACTTTCTGGTCGTTTCTGTAACATGTAACATGTAATTTGGACTGCAAATCCTGGAAAGGTGATGGATTTCGAAAACTCAATTTTGCCTTACTGGGAGACGCGTTTTAGGCTGTTCACTTGACAAATGGTGATCTAGCTTTAAGATGCGAGTTAGAATAGTAAACAGGGGTATACCACAAAAGGTCAACTCAGTGGAGGCAGTGGTTCTACGCCCTAACAAAAAATAAATAAAATGGTTGTGGCTTTGGAAGGTGGAGAGGATGGTTTGGAATTCGGTCACTACGTGGACCTAGAGGCAATGGAAAATTGAAATTTTTGAACGTGTTTATACCGTGATCCAGACTACCTAGAACGTTCAAACCTTAAACAAAGCTGTTTAGAAGATCAAAGACTTCCAGAAGGTGGAATGTATGATGCCGAATTCAGTCACTACGTGGCACTAATTGGCTTGTGAAATAGGGCATTTTTAACGATTATATCATGATCTTGACCACCTAGAAAATTCGAATCCTGGGGAAAGTTATTCATAAGCTAAAGAACTTTTCAAAGTTGAAGAGAATGTTTTGGAATTCGGTCACTACGTGGCGTTTGTGGATGTGGAAACGAGATAATTTTTTAGCGAGTTCATATAGTAATTTTGACCACGTAGAAAGTTGCGTTGGGCCCAGGTAACCAATAAGCAGCTCCAAAGCATCTTTACTGCAGCCTATAAAGCAATTAAGTCGCCTTAAATGCAACATAAATGCCACTTTTTGCCCAATATACGGCTGGTTTATTGCATTGCCATGCTAATGCTGCATTACTGCTATTTTGCATTCGTAATGCTTATTACAGGCTACAAGCATTTAAATAGCATTTCAAATCCAACTTTACAATAGATTGCATTCAAGATGCTGGTATTGTGCTAATATAATGCTTGTAGCATCTGAAATGCAGATTTAGGGTTGATTTACTGCATATATTAATGCTTATTGGTTACTTGGGTATCTATATTCCACGTTAACTTTGCATCCGGGATTATTCAAAACGATAAGCAACTATTAGAAATCAAAGAATATTTATCTTGCCGATGAAAACAAAAGCACTTAATGAAGATCAAATGTTTAAGTCTATGCCCCTTGTTTTGGCATCTAATCATCCTGAAAAGTTTTAAATCATTTTGAAAACTATGTGAAACAACTAAATGGACCCAAAATCCCATTAATTTAAAAGAACCACGAGTCCTTAAAAATAGCATATCTCATGTGAAAAAATGCTGGGAATCGAATGGCCTTATTCAGGGTTGACCACAGTAAGTGTCCTATTTTGCCCGTTTCTCCACTCCTTTTGGATGGAAACTAGAATTTCAACCCAAAAATTCAACTTGGTGTTATTATATTGAACCCAAGTGCACTGTAAATTTGCCGAAAAGCTGGAGAACTGAATGGAACAAATTTTACTCTGATCGGAGGCCAGAAAATGGTCCATTTTACCCGATTTCCCCTCATACTCGAAAAAACTCATTTACCATGCGGTTTTGACGATAGGCGCCAATAATATTACTTTCACTTGCACTGTATTTATGTAAAATTGTCGTGAAAATCGAATGGTGATGGTCTTCGAGGCCTACTTCTTTTTGAAGAAAGTTTACGCTTCTGTATCGAGCGTGTGGCCGATTTGTTTCTTGCCACACTCATTCGGTGCTATTATTTTTGCATACTGGAAGATGAGAAAATTTCCTATCCAGAAAATCTGATAAGCCTATTCGGCCTGTGACAGCATCTATGTCATCAAACAATGTCAATAAGTTCAGGGAAAGTTAGGATCATGGTGAGCTACAGAGTAAATCAAATGTAGAATTATATCCTGCTAGTCTTTATAAGGCCATATTACTTACAGTTCAAAAGTCGCACCAAGCATAAAAAGGCTCCTTGAAGTAAATTTCATGGACGGAAATGACGCGACAAGTATTCGTTTCATTGATCGGGGCAGGAATTAATTTAATTGTTATAGAAATGCACCGTACTTATGATGTGACGTATGATGAGATAATGTATAGTAAGGTATCTTAGGATTACAGCGAAAATCCGGTGAGAGCTTTCCTTAATACATTTTATATGCTTTTGGGCATATCGCCAGCTGCGGTTAATCCTGATCTCTGTAGTCATTATGAGTAAGTTGCAAATTTAGGGAGGCTTTTGTTAAATAAGTAATGCAACAAGAATTCCTTCCCAATCCCAGTTACGTGGTTATGAGCATGAGTATTAGAATTATTAAAATGGACACCGATTTAAACCAACAGTTTAAGGGATGCTATTAGGACCAGCCACCCTAATGTGTGGGTGGTTTGATTCAATCGAATACAAGAATACATTAAAAAATCGAGGGTGATTTATTTCAGTAGAATTCAAAAATAAGTTAAAATATCGAATTTGAGTACCGATTTGAACCAACAGAAAGGATGGTTACTCACAAGTGTAAGGGTTTATTTCAGTATAATTCAAAAACACGTTAAACATCGAGTTTGAGGATCGATTTAAACCAACAATAAGGATACTGTTGGAGCCACTCACAAGAATGAATGGTTTGTATCAAAATATTACAAAATTATGTCAAAATATCGAGTTTGAGGGTCAATTCAAACCAACAGCAAGGATGCTGATGTGGCCACTCACAAGTGTGGGTGGTATATTTCAGCATATTTCAAAATTAGATAAAACATCGAGTTTGAGAATCAATTTAAACCAATAGTAAGAACGCTCTTTGCGGTCTCTCACAAGTGTGGGTGGTTTATTTCAATGGAATACAATAATGCGTTGAGATATCGAATTTGATACCGTTTTAATAGCTTCAGACGAAACGATGTTCGAAGCAGACAGACCAGTTATAAAAAGTAATAAAAGAATGAAAAACATAAGACTGATGAAAGTATGTCCTCTACTGTCTACTGTTACTTGTTTACGTCTGCCAAACTAGTTAGCAAAGGTGTTTCCTTTGACCGCAATCGTCTTACGTTTTCCATAATCTTGATGGAAATAGTATGACTAAAATAAAAACAATCAATTAAGATCATTACCACTAATGTCATTTAGTAGCTATCCAGCAGCTACGAAGAAAAGCTTCTTGCATCTCCGAAGAGGAGAACCCAAAGAAGGGTCATTAGTACCCGAGCAGGAACGAATAACTTGATTACCGGCCTTGGTATTTAAGAGCTTAGATTACGAGGTTAAATTCCTGAGGATAATACCATAAAATTGTTCCCACAATGTTATGCGAATACCAAACTAAGGTAAGACAATACCAAAATAGTACCTCTCAGGTATTCCCAGGTATCCCAAATAACAAGTTTTTGATATTTTGCTTGCACGTCTTTGATATTTTGTTTCGGTATTTTACCTCTTAATCTGAGTTCTTTAATACCAAGGCCAATTATCAAGATCAAAATTAGGTATTCATATGTTGTTGTCCTTTGCTCGGGTACTTCTTAAGTCAATAGACAAGAACTTTGGCAACAAACATGGTTCTTATTGTTTTGGATTATACAGATACAGATACAATACAGATGTCAGATCACGAAATGGAAATATATCAGTGGCACATTTGCTTAAATGGCGGGAGTGTATCGAAAAGTAGTTATAAACATTTGATACGTAATCGAGCTTAAACTAGTGCATGTCAAAATATGATAGCCTATTTCGGTTTTTTTATTATTACAGTTTTATTGCAAAATGTCGCGAATTGAACTTGAAGAACGGAAGAAAATTCTAAACACTTGGTGTACTGAAAAGGATGTAACGTACAATCAGATTGCCAAGAAAATGCAAAAAGCAAGTGTAAAACGACTGTTCGAAAAGTATGTACACCATACAGGATCTACCGAGAACTGAACCAATACCCAGTTTCAACAATTCCGAATTGGACCAAAAAGTCGTCGATTATATTCAGGAGAACGAATCGGCCTCTACGCGTGATTTGGCCAACAAAAACGATTTGAAGACATACAGGAAGCAGAAAGTACCAAAGCAATAACCGCAGCAGAAGTGTCGTGCCATAACAAGGACCCGATTGCTGTACAACCATATTTTGGAAAATCTGTCTCCATGTGTTTTGATGGACGACGAAACCTACGTGAAACAGGATTCCAGAACAGTGCCGGGGAGTGTCCTAATTGCAGATAGAAGGTTAGAAGGTGAGGAGTTACTCGTTTGCAAGCAAAGCACAAAGGCAACACTAAATGATGAAATTCACTGAAACTAGTGCTTGCAGAAGAGGTTGTTTCCAAAATCTCGGAAGCATGAATTTTCTCTTTCTTGTCTCTCAAATATAGAAAGCCAATCAGTTCCAATGAATTTTCTTCTCTCTTCTGGACGGATCTGGCCACTGACCATAATTCATCGAAAAAGATATCGACCCACCAAACTGTCCCGAACTGCGACCGATCGAACGCTACTGGGCAATCGTCATGCGTCATGATCGTCATGATACTCAAAAAAGAATGTCAGACATGTCAGACTGCGAGAAAAACTCGCCAGCAGTGTCTAGGAAGTGAACGGAAACCACTCTGCAGAACTTGATAAACGGTATAAAGGTTAAAAGATGATCATATCGCCGAAATCAGCAATCTGATTAATTTGTTAGTATACACAAAGTTTTTTTTACACGGAGGATACGTTCCACTTTTTACCGTGTAGAAAAAGACTAAATAGAGTTGATAGATTCAAATGCATAAACATTTTGAATTGCTTCAATTTTGTTTGCATGTGTTACCTTTCTATACAATGGTCAAAATACAGCTCTTGAAATTTTGAGTATTTAAACCAAAAATTCTAATTTTTTTTGAATAGCTGCCATATGATTACTTTTTGCCCAAAGCGTAAAATGTGATTTGAATTAGGTCGATAAGTTGTTCCGTTCTCAAGTTCTCGCCGAAAACAAACCGTGTAAAAAAGACCTTAGTGCTTTGAAAATTATCGAACTAGCTTTAGACTTATATAAATTTTTCAATGTTAATAACTACATTTTGATACTCTTCCTAGAGTAATTCGGCTCTATAGCCTTCTATTTGACGAACGGATTTTCATTAGTGATTTTAAATCTTCACGATTTCAGGTTAAATAAAATCTTTATAGCGTGTGATTGATCCAAAATCTTCACGAGTTTCATCATTGTCTTTCAGGTTGCTAAAAATGCATTTTTGCTCAATTTATTACTCGCCACATAAGAACTTTGGTATGTATCTTTTTTTATTTTTATTTAAGTGTTCAACTGTTTTAAGACAAATCGATAACCAATTTTAAGAAAATGTTGAACAAGTAGCGTTAATTCGAACTTATAAGCTGTTAACTCCAGTGCGAAGCAATATTTTGAATCATCAAAGGATACTTGTGATACTTGGTACTTTTATCAGTAAAAAAACAGTTAAATAATTACACATACTTACTATTGTAGTTATTACTATTGAAGTTGTTAGTATGATGAACTCAGAAAAGTGTGTCGGATAATTTACCCTGAAAGGAAATAGAAACAAAGGAATTAGTTAATTAAATCATAATAGTTACACTATATCTAGAGCGAAGATTAACAATTCAAATGAAATTTGTAAACATTATGTTAAAATTTATGACCATTTCATTAACAGCCTTCTTCTTATTACTTTCCAAAAGAGTACCGCCCTATCCGCCCAATAAAGTGATCGACGGGCATAACTTCGGGGCATTTTACTAGCCTCAAATATGGGACTGACGTCGCCATAAAAT
Source organism: Aedes japonicus (assembly GCA_034211315.2). Taxonomy (NCBI): domain Eukaryota; kingdom Metazoa; phylum Arthropoda; class Insecta; order Diptera; family Culicidae; genus Aedes; species Aedes japonicus. The sequence continues at coordinate 211,304 of JASCZW010001707.1, read as the reverse complement.
GCTCAACTTTTAATTAACATGTCAATTCGCGATGTGTCGACGATGTCGAATTTACTGCCGTCGACTCTTGGGAGCCCCTTGGTGCAAAAAAAGAAAAGAAGAAACATTAACACCGAGAAGAGCCAACCACCAGCTTAACGAGACAAATTTAAAGGGGTGTTGTAAAATGTCTAATTACAAGGCCACACACTCCGCGCAGTCCCGCTGCAGGGAGGTTACTTTGATTCTTGCTGATAGCAATGGTGCGAAACTATCATGGCCAACTGGATGCAGATGGATAACTCGAAAGGATTTACGAGCGAAGAATCTCTTGCGTGTTAGTGGGTCGTAAAATGCCAATTGGACCAAGGTGACTGCAATTATGGCACTTCCTTTATCAGATTCTAAGCGCACGGATCGATCGAGTGGTGGCCAACAAGGGAGGTTAAGGTCTCGAGGTGAAAGTAAACCGCCGTTGCTGCAATTGGTCATGCAAGACATTTCCATATTTTAATATTCGTCAACCTTTATTAATTCGGAGTACGAAGCCAGGCCTTCGCGTCACAAAACCGTTGTGGTCTTGCTTCTTACCGTTGATTGAAGCATTGAATCGGAAAAAGGGGTCACCGCCTTTCATAAAAGGATATAAATATCCGCGCACGGTCTCGAACCTGTCAACCGATTCTCAATCCCAGCGCAACCGCGTGCAAACAGGCAGTAGGCGACAAATCTGAAATTTAAATCAAGGTGCGCCCAGAATCGAGAGTTTCGAACTGCATTCAGCTTCCTACCTTCCGTTCCACTCGCGACCTGGCAGTTTGCGAATTATCTGTCACCTCCTATAAACAGCAGTTGGCTCTGCTCTGGGAGCAGGAACAAAAGCCTTCGCGGCGTCGACGTTGTTTTCGTACTCCCGAAGCACTCATTTCAATATAAAGCCTGTGTTGAGAGGGGGTGAGGAACTGCCTTTTCAAAACTTTGCTCTACGGAATGCCTGTATGGATAGGCACTCACGGAGAATATTGGATTGATTGGTGGGCTCGTCACACAGCACCCCTGATTCGCAGATGGATTGTCGGGCGACAATGGCGGCAAGAAGGATGGGAGTGAAAAGCGGAGAAATAAATCAAAAAACTTGTTCTAGTTAGATTGGAATCGATATGTTCGACGTCGTCGTCGCTGCCGCGGCAGATATTAGCATACGATTCGAATACGTCGGCTTTGGGGACGGGGGATTTTGTACGGAGCAATTTATAACACAAACTAGGTCCTCCAATCGAGCTGCTGCGAGTTTACGAAAATTGAATTCACACCTCTCCCCGCCTACTATCTGTCGATTGATGTGTGGTTTACTTTCCTCGCCTACTAGATCCCTCTGTTCCCAGGAGCTATAACTCGTTCAAAGCGATGCTAATTTTATTCATTAAAAATCATTAAAAAATCAATCCAACACATGACCTCATGAATTATAATTGCTCGTTCTGGTGGAACGCGGTTAATTGCACAGTTGAGGAAAAAAGGTTCCTTGCACTGAACGGGGTCGTGCCGTTTCAGTTCTGAAGTGACTTTCAAATTCAACATGATTTCACAACTTGTCAAAAATTACATGAAACTGTTCTTTTTTTACTTTTCCTAATTTCATGGGCGATCTGTAGCATGGCCGGAGCTTCTCTTCGTGCACTCTTTACAAATCAACCGTTAAGGGAAGATGTTGCTGTTTGTTAGGTCCACGTTTTTTTTTCAGCAACGCAATTGGGAAAGCCTGACAGAGGGCTGACCAGCGGATTGACCTGCATTTCGCCGCGATGACGCGAGTTGGATGCTGTGTGGAAAGCAAAAACGGTCACCGTTTTTTGCACTCTCTTTTTCCGCACACTATTCCACTGCTGGCTTCACTTAACTAACGGTGATCTTGCCAATTTCCTGTCCCGCGAGAGCGCCCGAGCGGTGAAAAATGGGTCTCAATTTTGACGGAAAACCAGCGCCAAATTATGCTAATGGAAGCCCTCGGAATGGGCGAAGTGGTGAATTAATTAGTGTTTATGGAAGTGACACCCGGGACGGGCCAATAGTGCACAACGCCGTTTGGTTGGTTGGGGCTTCCCAGCAACGGAAGAGCAGCGCCCAGTGACGCAGTAGGCGTGTGTGCTGGGAGATTCGCAAAACTTCGATCTGGTCATAAAATAAAGCTTGACGCGTAAAAAACCAGTCCCGAGCGCGGGTGGTGCATCACAATGAGTGGCGGCGAAGATGTACACACACACAGCAACTTGTCATCGATCAGGAATGTCGTCGGAATAAATTTCCATTTCTGGACACGGCCGGTCGAACAAAATATTGCTTTTTTGTCGAGGATCAATTAATCGTCGGATGTGGGATCGCATTTGCTGTAAGAATTTAATATTTTCTTAAGCCACATTTTGATCAACGATCGATGACGAAACGTGCCAGACGTGCCACAGTGATAGGATTTCGAAAGCTCGTTACCATAGTGATCATCATCTGGGGAGTTAAAACAGCAGGCCACCGCTTACTGTGCTGTGTGCTGTTTGGCATTAAGTGACCCGTTTGGCACAGGTTGATTGTGCAGCTAGTATTGCCTACAAAATAAACACCGACAACAAGCTGTGAAATTTGCTATAAAGTAAATGCGCCTGTATAGAATCCCAGCCGTAGTGTAGAAGAAATGTGATCCGCGTCTTCGTTGGCGGCGTCGAGAATTGAAATGTCAACTTCGTTCTTTGGATTTTTCCACAGCTTCCAAGACACATGGGAAGGAAAACTAGAAACAATGACAGCTGCCGTGAGCTTTTCAGTTTACAATTTAGGATCGGTATCCGCTTGCCGGTTGAAGAGAGAGAGATCGATGATCGTGTGTAACGAGGTTTGAAAGTGATGCTCCTCGGTTTGCCAGCATAATGTCTGACGATTGGAAATGTGAAGAAATAAATAACCGAGCCGCACCAAAGTGTCACGTCGCGGTTCGGCTTGGATCATCGTTGCACTGAATGTGATGACATTTATGAGCCCATGGCAAGTTGATGCAGAGTAGGCTTGGCATCAGTACACCTCGCCGCTTGCTTTGGCGAGTGATGCTAGGAATAAGTGTTGAGAAGTTCTGAGAATTGATGCATTTTGTTACAGCGGTGGCGTCACAAAATAGAAAGGAAAAACTACCGTTTAAATGCGATGATTGTTTGACGTTGAAAACAGTTATCGAAAATTAAGCAACTCATACTAGTTTTTGATACGATTTTGTATCGAAATTTTGATTAATATTTGAAACATCCAGAATTTATTTTGGAAACTATTCCTATCATAAACAATCCAGAACCTCTCTAACTCAACTTAAGAATCAATTATCATCTGATATCCAGAAACAATTATTATGAGATATTTACTTAATCAATTTGTAACTTTTTCAGCGAGGATAAACCTTTAAATTCACAGTGTTTTAAACAAAACTATTAGACGATTAAGAGTGTCCATCCAACTTTTAAGATTCGTGAAAATCTATGTGGATTTTTCGGTGTTCAAAGCTCTTGTCTTGGTTGTAGCGGAACCAATTAATTGAATGGTCCATTTGTTCAGCTAAGAATAGCCTGTTAAGAGAAGAAACATACCACACCTGACAAGAAGTACACGGAAACAAATCCGTTTCTGTTTTCATGAATAAAAAATCATGAAACTAACTCTTATCTTATTTTATGATCTCATGTCTCTTATTCATGGTTTCAGGAATAAAATGACCGATGCGAGTCATGAACTTTGGAATAATTGTTTAGCCTCTAGTCTGAAGATGTGTATTCATCTTCATAAATCAAGAATCTATTCAAGATTAACTATAGCGTAGTAAGTCCTAGCACGTAACAAGTCCTACCACCACTCTTCCCACCAACACCAGGTTCGAATCCCGACGTTGATTTCAGTTTTTGTTTACATTTAGAGTCGATAAAGTAGATTTGCCAGATTCATGAATAAAGTTTCCAGTATTAGGAATTCAGCTCATGGTTTTAATCCGAATAAATCATGATTTCATTGCGTTGGAAAAATAGTTCATAATATCAGGAATACTGTTTATGGTGTATATTCATAACACAAAAACACAACATATGCATGAAATCATGTCCTGTTTTTCTCATTTTGAAGAACATATTAATTGCCGTGTACACAATACGAAATTCTTCTCCAATACACTCTCCAAATTCACTCTCGTTCACTCCGTAAAAATGCTTCGAAACACACGTTTTGCCGTTGTTAAGCATACGAAAAATTCGTTAATTATACTCAATTTAGTACTTAGAACATTGCCCATACTATGCTCATTTTGTATAATGCATGTTGGCTGAATTTTGTGGCGATCAGCATATTGCGACTGTCTTGACTGTCCTGATATTTCCTCTGGTTTCTGGTTGATTACAGCGTAGCTTCAGGCCAAAGCCGGGTGTATTGTGGGCTCCATCTTTGCCGGTTGTCGTAACCGGACCAAGGTTTCCAGTCTGGTTCGCCTACCACCAATGACTCGTCCGTTGTCCCCAAAATCCGTCACAAGAATGTCTCAACGAGCGCAAGCAGGTTTTATTTATACCATGCGTGCAATCGTTGTTTACACTGCGTTGCTAGAGCCATTGAGAGAGAGAGTATCTTGCGCCTATGAGTTTAATCATGCTCAACCATTTTTACTCAAATGATATGTAGTAATTACGCATCTCTCGAAACGTAACGCTATATGTACAATATTTTAATTATTACTGTTCCATACCAACAGTTGCCCCAAACGTTGAGGGTTCCCAACTCCTCCTCCACTGCATAAAGCCAGCGTATTCGTGGCCTTCCATGAAGTCGCCGATCTCTACCTGTTTCCCTGCTGAATATTATATTCGCAATTCTTTCTGCCGAAATTCGCACTACGTAACCAGCCCACTGAAGTCTGCCGGATTTTATATGCTTAATAATATTCGCTTCTTTATACACTTAATATGACTCGTTATTCTTGCGTCTGCACCACTCTGTATAATTTCCCACCGAGTGTTGTCCGCAGTATTTTGCGCTCAAAAACACAGAAGGCTTTGCGGTCTAATACTTTTAACATCCTACCTTCGTGCCCGTAAACTGATTGCGTAAACAGCCACACACTATTCTGCAATTGTACTATTGTGTACCGCGGAAGAGAGGAGTGTCGCCATCATTTCGCTAGATAATTGGATCATCGCCATTTCTAACCGTGTGAAAGGATCGCTAGACATTTTAGAATGGCTTCCGGTTTTGGATTGGACACTCACACAGGATCGGAATTTGTTTTCCAGGTAATTATACCTCAGTGTATGTCCTACCGAAACATACTCAGTCGTGATTCTAACACAACTTTTCGAACCTTCTCTGGTATTATCACTCTTTTATCGTCGAATCTTTGAATTATTGATGACCAATCGGTCCTGGTGAGGACGTTCCCATTGCCCAAGGATCTCGTACCGGCCCTGGTGTGACCATCTCGAGTACTATTGTTCTGCATCGGTATCGGCTATCAACAGCCAACGGCATCTCTGGTTGGAAGTAAGGATCGGAGTCGTTACATTTACGTGCCACCACAATTGGTATCATTCTTCCGTAACAATCTACATTCAATCACTGACTCTGGTTGTGGACATCATCCGTACATACGTACCCTGGTTGTAGTCATCAACGTGACACGTGATACTGGAATTTGAACGTCATCGCTTCAAGTAGTCATCGACCCTGATTGGCAATTCTGAGACGTAAAAACGTAAAACCAAACAAGAAGAGGGAGCGCCATCTTATTATAACCCAGGTTAGTGGATTAGAACTAGCTATATCTAGGTTCTGTTCGAAGCAATTGGGACTGATTGCTTTCTTTCATCGATATTCCATCAGCGTTACGTTTTATTCAACTATTTGTAGAGTTGGTGCATCACTTGTCTTCGATTGTTCGCTTATACTGGCGCTGTACTGTAGAGCTGAAAACCTGTATTGGAATTTGCGGAACTACCGTATTGAAACTTCAGTATCATTTATACCGAGTTTCGATTACGACTTTTATCGAGATTCGTTGCTGGGTTTACACCGCTGCTGGTTTCTCTGGGTGAGTTGACCGCAGTATATGGCCGGCCGAAGCCGTATACTTTTGATGCTACATTTGGGATTTTTCAATCAATATTCCTACTCGATTGGAGCTTCGAAGATTGGATAATAGCGAAGCTTTGTAAACTGCGTGGTTCATCTGAAGCTGGTTAATTGGTATCACTAAACATCCCTACCGCGGTCATCTTCCAAGAAGCCTTCATGGAGTTTGAAATTACTTATGGTCAAATTGAAGCAGATTGACTGAGCTTTCAACGATATTCGCCGTTTCACCGAGAAAATCCAGGAATCTACGTCCGTTACCCAAATCCTCCTTCGGCTGGAGAAAATCGATGATCTGTGGGAGAGATATGGTGCAACGCTAGTGGAAATAGAATCCCACGAGATTTAGAAGATGAAGAAGAAGAGGGTATCACACTAGAAAAGCAAAGGCTGTTATTATTAGGTCAAGTCGATTTTAACTGATCAGGTTAGGGAAAGACAGGAGCCAGCTAATTTGAACCATTCCATTCGCGTTGAGCCACCAGCGTCAGCCTTCCGCAGATTAAGCTGCAAACCTTTAACGGGGAGATTGACGAATGGTTAAGCTTTCGGGATCTATTTACTTCCTTAATTCATTGGAAGACAGATCTGCCTGACGTGGACAAGTTCCACTATTTAAGGGGATGCCTACAAGGGGAGCCAAAAACTATGATCGATTCGCTGCAGATCACAGCTGCGGATTATCAGGTCGCATGGGGTATGTTGACCAAACGATATAACAATAGCAAGTTATTGAAGCAACGGCAAATCCAATCTTTTCTCAAGTTTCCCGTCCTTGCCAACGAATCTGTCTCTGAACTGCACACTTTAGTCGAAGGTTTCGAAAAGATTGTGCAAACTTTGGACCAGATCGTACAACCGTGAGACTACAAGTACCTCCTGTTAGTGAATTTGTTGACGTCTCGTTTGGATCCTTCTACCCGACTAAGGATCAGGATACACTGAAGGAACTCACCGAATTTCTCCAACGACGAGTTCGCACCCTGGAGTCGCTCCCTTCGAAGGCTGCAGATGTCAACAAATCAACCTCCACTTAGGCAGAAGGGTTCTACCGTGAAAAACAGCTTCAATTCCGTTCAAGCGTCGGGAGGACGCTGCCAAGCCTGCACTGAGAATCATTTTTTGTTCCAGTGTGGCACTTTTCAACGAATGTCAGTGACGGATAAGGATTCATTGCTGCGGTCACATTCTTTGTGTAGGAATTGCTTCAGGCAGGGTCACCTAGCTAAGGACTGTCAATGGAAGTATTACTGTAGAAATTGCAAGGCTAGACATCACAAGTTGGTCTGCTTTAAACCGGAAAGAAACTCCAACTCAAGACCACCAATCAAGGGTAGCAACGTGGTCAAGGAAACTCCACAACCTACGCCTACTTCCACCCAAACAGCCCAAACAGCATCGAATTCCTCCTCGCCACAAGTAGCTAATATGGCAGCTACTGACAGCTTGGTAGCCAGGCACCAGTTCATCGAAGGTTTTGCTAGCAACAGCGGTTGTCGGCGTTCAGGATAACGATGGCAATAGGATGCTAGCTCGTGCTCTTCTCGACTCTGGATCGGAGAGCAACTTCATCGCCGAACATCTCCGCCAGCGTCTAAGTGTATCTCGCAGCAAAGTGGAGATTTCGGTTCTTGGCATTGGTCAGGCAGAAACCAAGGTGAAACAAAGGAATGTGGTTACGATCCGTTCCAGGCTGTCGGAGTTCTCACGTCAGATGGGCTTTCTGGTGCTTCCGAAAGTCACAACCAACCTCCCAACCGCTACCATCAACACCGCTGGCTGGATGATACCAGAAGGAATCGAACTTGCTGACAGAGAGACGGAAATTAATTGTTATATATGTATAGAATCCTGTCTTCAAAAACTTTCACCTGCCAAATTTGATCCCATTTGCTTGATTAGTTCTTCAGTTATGCAAAAATTTGTGTTTCATTTGTTTGAAACCCCCCTTCCCCTGCAAGAGGGTGAGGGGTCTTGAATTACAATAGAAACATTTCTTGCTTTCAAAAACCTCCACTTACCAAATTTGGTTCTATTTGCTTGATTAATTCTCGAGTTATGCAGAAAAGTGTGCTGCATTTGTTTCGAAGCCCCTTCTTTCAGAAAGGGGAAGGGTCTTGAGTCACCTTAGAAACATTTTCCACTTGCCAAATTTAGTTTCCTTTGTTTGATTAGTTCTCGAGCTATGCAGAAGTTTTTATGGACCAAATCACAGTGACGTCACACCTCAGATTTGACAGATACTGATGCCCTTGTGTTCAATAAGTCGTGTGTGTGAAAAAAGGACGGGAACACGACGGTTATTGCTATCTCTTATACTCTCATGGTCAAAAGAGAGGTTAGCTTTTTCCGTACAATAGTCTATTGCATTTTTATGGGAACCCCCCTTGCAGAGAAAGGAGAACTCTCTATCATAAGAACCTTTCCCGGCTCCAAAAATCCGACCATGCACAATTTCACGCCAATCGGTTCAGTAGTTTTCGAGTCTATAAGGTTCAGACAGACCGAAATTCTTATTGGAGCAGCTGAAAAACATTGATATGATACTTTTTTTTAAGGACTGGATAAAGTTCTGGGCGGAGGCGTTATGCCCTATTTGCCAAACCAATGAGTGTAGAACGATGTTGTCGATTTTTCGGTGAACGAGAGATTGCAGTGGCATATTTATAGCCTCACCGAATGCCAAAATGTTCATCAACGAATCGAAGTCGAACATATACGGACACATCGACATCAAGTTTGGTTCTTGAGCTCCATTCTTTATCCATCAATCACTGAAAGTTTCTGTCATGAGAGTATCAAAAACATGTTTTCCGCTACAAACCCTTGACCAAGACCCGATATCGCCTGCGAAAATGTTGCAAAGCAAAACAAAACCATCGCCTGGTTGCCAAGCGTAGCCAAAACATAACGATTGAACTGTCAAATAACCGTGACACACATGATCCCACGATCGGAACATCAGGGGTTATCGTAACGCTTGGAGGCACAATAAAAAAAGGGCGCAAGATATAATGTGCTGAGCGACTCATCCCTTGGCTCCGCCACATTCAAACGATTCTTAATCAGATACAGACTCATCTCCAAAAAATGAGTGCAATAGGTTGCGAATAAAAATAACAAGAATATGTGAAAAACATTAAATCGAGTTAGTATAGGAACCGTTCTAGTTGAGGGTGCAGTTCAAATCGATTGAATGAAGAGCAACTAATTCGGCTGGTTCACTTTCGGCCTTCGCCATTCGATCGTATAACCCTACACCAGCTACGTCAATGGATAAAACAATAAAACCTATGCGATCCAACCCGCTAACGTATGGAAATCACGTGCTTCAATGACAGTGGACAGTTGCCCCAGTTAACGTTCAAGAGTAATCGGTTCCACGGACACTTCCGCCGACAGTGAGACCCCATCAAAGAACGAAATCATGTCAAGGCTCTGAATGTCGAAAAAACGAAAATGGGAACATCGTTCCCGTCCATTAAAAGTCGATCAATTTTATCAGCCTTTCGAAGGGCAATAAAACACTTGCATCACACCGTTGATAAACTGGATGACATTTTTCGTTATCAATTTGAAACAAAAGAAAGCTGATTGCTTCGATAGCAGCCCACGCCTGCCAGGCGATAACTTGTTTACAGGTAACATTTGAGACATTCTTATCACCTCCGGCTGTGGCTGGACACCGCATCGGTTGCTCGCACTAATCGTGTAATGACCATTGATGTGGGTAACATGCCTCACTTCTCACCCAACCAGAGCTGACAAATACTGTTCACCGGCAATTTACGGCCCGTTTTCCATAATAAAATAGTGAAAATGATAGTAATCACGTTGCGATCGAAGCAGGCGGGGCTGCGCCGTTGCTGCTGGGCAACCGAAGGCTATGCAATTCGCTGCGCTGGTTAGCTGGGTCTGGGTCGGCCAAGGTTTCACCTTGAAAGTTTTGTGTTCGATTTAAAAAAAAAACGGCCACTGTGAAATGAAGCAAAACTGGCCACGGCGGTGGTAATGCTTGCTTGTTTGCCTTTGCCGAGTAATTATGCTGAAACAGTCATTTGCATCGACGAGATTCGCTACGCACGTGCTCGAAACGTTGCGGGTCGTTGGACGGCGGTGCAATGGGATGCTTTCGGTATGCAAATTTTAATAAACCGAAAATCGTCATCGACATCGGCAAGGCCGAACCGGATCGCTCGAAACTTAGTCATCTATGAATTTGAATTAACTAATTTAACCGAACCGTTTCACTCGCAGTGACGCAACGGGCATCAGTCAATCGATTTTGAACGTTGGAATTTGGTTTTCAAAGGCATCTAGGTAGGCAGGTATAGCTAGCATTCTCACATAGTTTTGCACGGGGTCTAATTTTCGCGCTCCCAGTCGAGTTCGCTATGCCAGCTGAATTTCGATCACCCATTCCCGAAGGCAGTAGACCACGGCTGGCTGACGCGAACCCACCAAAGCCAACTGGTTTGAAATAGTTGAAATTACCTCACCCGTTAAAATTCATCGCACAACAAGGCACTGCTATGTCGATTCGAAATTGTTCTCCTGCATTTTGCGGCAGCCATTAAATCGAGTTAGTATAGGAACCGGCAGTGTGCCACATTGTTAGGCAACCCGGGAATGACAGTTAGGAACAGAGACCCGGACCCGAAATAGTTTTCCCAAAATCAATTCCTCCGAGCTTCCATTGTCTCATGAGTCGAACTTTGGCGCTGGGCGTCGTCGCACTCTGGATTCCACCATGAGTCGCTAATGAAAATTAACTCTTTTTTGTTCTCTCCATTCTTTGGCGGTTTTCAACTAGAAATAGTAGGCGCGCACACGAGCGGAAGATTCATTAAAAGATAGCAAAACAACGGCGGCGAAAAGAGGGGGCACGGTAGATAAGAGGCAAACACGTCACACGAGTGATGTGAATGTCAACCTCCAAAAGAGTTTAAGGTACGTCACGGTTGAGGGAGAACAAAAACAAAACCATACGTTCGGCGAACTCGCAGCTGGAATGCAGCTGGTATGGTAACAGCAACGGTACGATTTACGCGAGCGTGTAGCTAATGACATTCAACAAACACTCAAACAGTGGCCATTGACCCTGAGCTGGTTTTGTAGTAACGGTGTTACCGATGCTCGATGGGTTGTTGTTTTCTGATGCTGCTGATCGAAGAACCATGGCAACCAAGCCAACTGGGATTGACAGATTTGGGGTGGAGAACTGACCACTCTGGTTTTTTGAGCCACCCCCCCCCCCCCCCCCTTTTTCCTTCGCAGCTTGTCAGTCAATCGACATTCTTGGCCGGTTTTCGTGCCGCGGTAATCATTCACGCTCGTCTTTTCGCAAATGGAAATCACCCGGGGAGACGATGGTAGTGATGATGGCCTGTTAAGGAACCGTTGAAAATTGGTTTCTAGCAATTTGATGATTGAGTTAATTCCTGTTCTCGCGTCAGTCAAGTCGATTATTCAATATTTTAAACTCCCCATTTTGAACGTACTCTAATTGGACAAAAGTGATTCATATTCCAACGATGAAAGAACAAAAGAATTGCTGAATTTCCCTCAAGTAGAACACCCTCAGCCGCCACACTTCCCATAACATATTTTGTTTGATTGCGATACCGTTAAAAGGCGAACAAGAATAATTGCTTCGCACAAAGAATAAAAACAATGCCCTGCCCTGCTCTTCTGTGTCGGAGTCATCTTGCGTGAAACTCTCCAATTTTCACACTACAATTTTCCAGAATAGAAACCCGCAGCTGACATAATTATTACGCCCGTCAACGAGCAGGCCGTGTCGCCTACTGGGATTTCTTCCAGGCCTTTCAGTTTCACATTTCACACGTACCTTAGCACATTTGCGGGGAACGCGTGATCATTAACGCGATTCGCTGTGACCCGTTCCCGGGTCTTCCATTTATTGTGGCGATTACAAAAAAAGAAGAAGAAACCGTTTTATGTGCATTTAATAGATGTCTCCTGTTCATTAAACTGGCAAGTTTATCGACCCAGACGACGGAAAACAGGAGGCTCTCTATTCTAGCGTCTAGCGAATAATGGCGATTAAATGTGAGCAAATAAATTGCCAATAATTATAATGAGGGTTTGCGAAGCTTCTTAAATGTCATCTCATCGAGGAAGCTGGATAGTCAATTTAAATTGAATGGCTATTTGGTTGAATCGATTGCATTGGGTGGTTGATAACTATTTCAGAGCTTAGCAGGGTGAAAGGTTAATCAGAAATTATATTTGCAATAGGGGGGAGGAAATGGAATGAGCGTAAGCATGATACTCACTAAAATTCATTACTGTGCTATTTGCGGTGTGGTATTGTACTGAAGCGGATTTCCAATTTGTGCATTACAACGAATCGGTTATTGAAGCCGCTGTCAAATATGATTATTGTCGTAGGTAAACGATCCAATAGTTGAGGTATTTTAGAAGCATTATACCCCGTTCACACTACAACCAATATTACGTTATATAGAACTTGTTGATATCAAATGGCATGCACACTATTTCCAGTGAAAACTAGATGTATAGATGTCAGTTCCGGTAAAAATCAATTCATCTGCACTCAAATGAGCTGAAAATGAAGACAACCTTAACGGACAGACCAACTATCTTCGTTGATTTGAATTTTGATTTGACAGTACATATTTTTTTGAGCAGAGTAAGCGCTGAGTTTTGAAGTCATTATTTGGTTTTGTTCATTCGTCGATGGATGTTCATTATCGCCTGTGCTGCTGTCAATATCAACATTCAATTTCTTCTAGGTGGGATTTATTTCGAGTAACAAATGACGAAACATTATTTGTGTGTAATTTTTTAGGCTCAGATCGATGGGTTACAATTACAACAAGTTGTAATTATGATAATAGAGGCAGTCAGACACTGCGATTGACACTATTCAAAATAATAGTTTTCGTTGAATTGAAACAGACTTTTTGATGTGTGACGATCTCTTGCAATTTTAACACTGCAGGGCTGAAAACTCAAACTCTAATGAGTACCAAGAAACGAGTAGTTATAGAAGCATAATGCGTTGATTTGTTCATAGCCCTCGAATTTGACATCCGAGATTTTCAAAAAAAAAAAAGAAAAGATTTGTCTACAGCATGACTCAAAATGCTTTCGATTGCGTATGATGGTTAGTGATAAAAACAGACAATGATAGATACTAATATCTATCAAGATAGTCTATATCACATATTATAAGTTGTACTGTGAACGGGGTATTATTGTACCAATAATAGTGTTTGGAGCCTTCATACAAAACTAGTGATACATAAACGATGCTAACGTACCGTAACTATTGGATCATCAAGGTCTTTATCCACAATAATTCGGACGCTTCAAAACTTAAGTAAAACACAAATTTATTGGACATGATTGTCGTGACCTGACCGAGGTTTCCAGCTTAGGTAAATCGTCTCAACAAGATAGACGCACAACTGTACTCTAAGAAATCCGTCAGATAACTGAATCGGTTATGCACGTCATAACCGGTCATACTTTGATATGTTTTTCAACATGCTTCTATGTGAATACCCTCTTGCGAATTACAAGAACGTTTATGAAAATACACTCAAAATAAAGTACAGAAACATAATATATCTCATATATTTACAATCATTCAAATACTATTACTGTTACTACTATTATCAATATTACCATTCAACTACTATGTCTACCACAATGATTCAACAATTCACGAAGCCAAAACATCGTTATTCGGTATTTGCATAAAATTTTCGAACATGCTCAACTCCATCCATTATGGTTTGTACGGACTCTTCAGGTGACTACCCTTGTCCAAATTTGTTGGATGATTCTTTCATTCCTTCTTCCTTTTTTTCAGAAAGCTTCCGCTTGATCAGAGCCAATATTTCTCGATTGGACGTAACTCTGGACAATTTAGTGGATTTGCGGTTTTTGGTACAATATTCACTAGATTTGCTTCGTGTGGTTGCTTTTGGTTTTGATGAAGGGTACCAATCGCTTCTGCAGGCACTTACCTATTCTAGTATATTTTCTTGATTTATTGATTGGTTGTGCCTGTAGTGACGCAAGACGTGTTCTTTCTGCCAAAGTGTTTTTTGAGAAACTTTGAAGCCTTCTTCGTTCTGAAATGTTAAACTGTATCAGAATAGAGAGCCAGCCATGGAAGCTGCTTGAAATCCTCCAGGGCATAGCTTTCATCGTCCATAACATCGTATGAAAGCTTCGTCAAATATTCGCTGTACAACCATCGAGCCAGCGATTTTGCTGTCAGGTTCTGTTGATCGTTGCAATTTGGAACTGTTTTGCCTTTATACGACTTCAGCTCCAAACGCTGTTTTGATTTTTAGACAAAACCAGGTTCAAGCGAGCGTTCGAATAAAGAGATTCGGAGTGATGAGTGAGAACTTTTTAGTGAGAGAAGATGGATTAGTAATGTCCATTCTACCTTTATTGCTTATCTTGGCAGATACGCGTATTTCGTCTACAATGTGCAGACTTCTTCAGTATCCTTTACTAATACTAATACTCCTGTTAAGTTCCTGCTACATTCACAGTGCGATTTTGTGATTGAAAGAACTTTGCTTCCGGCACCGTGCTTGAAAAGCGCCAACAGCACTATATTGCTATGCAGGTTAAGATGATGATGATGATGATCCCACAACACCCACACAAAGGTTTGAGCTGGACGAATTATCTTTAAGATAATTAAATATTGAACAACAAATACAGACAAAAACAAAGCCGATCTGATTTACAGATCATTTACCGATATAGAGTCTTGGATCACTTTCCATCACTATACAGCAAATATAAATTTAAAAAATGATTCTTTAGCATAAATAGCAATACCGCTAGTGTGTCTAACATTGGATAAATAATCCCAAATAAGCAATAAAGGTAGATGGAATTAAATGGAAAATACTAGTTTTTCTTCTCATTTATAGTTACAGGTATTCCACTAAACAGCTCACACTTTCTAGGAATCCCGGAATACTATATTGATTAAATGCTTGAATGTCAACTATATGCGTTTCGTTCCAACAATGCGAACGTAGGCTCTTCGCTCGGTTAGATAGAAAAGTATCCAGAGAGTCAACCAGGTGAGCAGGCCCATTTTGTTCAATTTATCAACCGCCAGAAAATGCGGGATTCCATCGAACGCTTTGGTGAAGTCGATATCAATTTGTTGTCGTTTTTCAAGTGCGTTTACCAACGAAGAAACATATGTCATCAGATTGCTTGTAATCGAGTGCTTTTTCACAAATCCATGCTGGAATTCGGATATAATGTGATGAACGTGTGCATCAAGCGAATCGTGAATAAAGGCTTCCAAATACTTTCGGCAAGCAACTGAAAATTGCTATGCTGCTCGTTTTATGTATGGGAGAAATCGCTGGTATTTTCCAAACACTAGTGAGCGAGTAAGCACAGTTTTTTTTATAAGAAGCGGAGAGAGGTGATCTGGACCAGCTCCTTTGGAAGCATCTATTCTTTATAGCTTGCTGGGCACATCCCTCGGAGAGACATTGAGTAACGCCATATTCAGATCATACCGAGGCAAACTGTGCAAGTACGCTTCAGACGAAGGCGATCGGTTATTACTTAGCACACTTCGAAAGAATGACGAGAACAAATTTGCTGATACGAGCGGAGTATCGGTTGTAGTATCGTTGTAAAAAACATGATGAGGAATTCCATTAGTCTGCTTACGACTTCTCATGAACGACCAAAACGATTTCGAATCTTGCTTGATGTTATCCTCCGTACGGTGAGTGTAGCAGCTGAAACAACGAGCATTTAACGAATTGTAATTGCTCTCTAAGGCACGCAGCACAACTTTGTGCTGTTCATCCTTCAACCGAAAATAAAGGCTCCAAGCCTTCCGTAAACGATTTCGCAAATACCTTCACCAGAACGATGTGGTTGCTTAACCGGGACAATATCTCGAGTAATAGAAAACACACATTGATAAAAGTTGGAAACTGTGTCGTTACTTTAAGTCTTGGAACCGATGATGAAACAACAGCATTATAATTTTTGACTCAAATCACTTATAATGCCATCTTTCACAACATGAAAATTATATCGAGAATGCACACTCAGCAATATCAAAGTCATATTTCCCATTGCTAAAGTTATGGACCTTGTGTGTTTTTGGATCCAGTTTACTATTTGAAAGCTTGCGAGTATTATCGCTGTTCTGATTGGACTCTTTCGGTTTGATCACAACGACTGGACAAGCCTACGAGTAACTTCTGTGAATTCGCTACTTAATATCACCTTGGAAGGTGTGATTCGAGCTTACTCAATGTTGAGTTACTTTTACTCAATTTTATAAATATATCTAAATCGTCAAACGCTGTAGATGCGGAAACGTATCTTAAAATGTTGAGATAATTATCGTACAGGTTTGGTCCGAATGGTCTCAGATTGTTAAAAATAGAGGGGGAGAGGGGGGTCTCAAAATGTAAAAATATTAGGGTTGCCAGTTTTTTTTGGAAAACGCCGATTGAAGTTTTCCGTTTTTCACGGACTAACTAAATTCAAAAATTCATAGCTCAAGAACGTTTCGTCGCAGAACAATATTTTTTTCCAAACTTTAATGATTTTTTTTCAAGAATGTGGATTAAAAACATAATTCTAAAAAAAACCTGCAAAGTTTTCCACAGTAGAGGAGAATTTCTTGGATAAGGCCAAGTGTGCAGCTCAAAAGTAATGTGCATTACCATAGGACAAGTAATGGTCTAGAAATACATTTGCGATCGGGATTTCTTACTTTGTATGCAGTTGAAAAGTAGGGAAAACTGAAGACGGTTTCATAACGTCAGTAACGCCTGCTCAGGTAAACTTAATTAAGCTGTCGCTTTTTCTCGTGGAATAATATTCCGTTCGATTATTTCACCCATACTGGAGCAGTTGTCAAAATTACCCAGGAACCACCTTGCTCAGGAGCCACCCCAGCCTAATCCTGATGAAACGAACGAACAAAAATACTCGAACAGTCTTACTAAAGATTTTGAGTGTTCCTTCTTCTGGATTATAAGACATAAGAAAAAAATTTCTACATGACTCTAGGGTTTGATCTGGAATTAACTCACATTTCATATAAATCCGGCTCAAAACTTTGAGAGAATCTAAATTCAAATCTAAAATCAATCAATCAAATCAATTAAATTCAGAAGTCTGAACCATACATTTGGTTTATGATACAAAGCGTATTCTGATCAGCATTCCCTAACGAATTTTATTGTGGTTTAAACATCGTTAGTCATTTTAGACAAAGTTGGCAATCTGAATCCCTAGTAGCACACTTGTTGCTATTCAGTTGAGATAACATAAATATGACTTGCTAAGGCATAATCAAGATACTACAACTAATTATGATCGTAGTGTGCTGCTTGGGCTTAATTCACTAAGTGCATTTTTAGTCAATCTCACATTAAACTTCAATTCAAGCATGCTTGAATGTGTCTGTTATTGTATCGAAGCACTTTGAACGATTTTAAATTTACTAACCCCTACCCACAGTTGGATATGAAAATAAATCGCCCACTTCTGAGATATTGTTGGAAACTGAACCCTACTTCCTAACCACAATTCCAGCATACGAATTTCGATTCGGGCACAACATTCAAATCAAATTCAGCAGTCGGTTTTTGGTATAAAAAACTACAAGGGACAGTCCAATGAGGTTGTATGCAAAGGTCACGTACGATTACGTAGTAATGTGTAATGAATGTTATAATCATTTGTTTCAATATTTCATGCCGGTCGCCATTTGTAAACTTTCTGTTTGGCATGCTGCTCTTGGCATAAGCTTGCTTTATATTTCCGCTTCGGAATAATAGAGAGACCATTTAAACTTCCAAACCGTCTTTTAAATTGTACAGAAGATTTAAGGCAGGGTATGTGTCCCTTGACTCAGCCTAATGTGTTGCGACCTTCTGGAAGTCCGTCCAACTAGACTTTGACTCGGCCGAAAACAGGAGTGTCGTAGTACTCAACTTTGAGACGATGGCGGAAATGTATATCAAACTTGAGATTGACACAAGTAAGATTATCATTAATACGTTTAAAAGCAAAATACACAAGGGGAAGGGGAGCTCACGTGTTCAAATCGACGATCAAAGCAACGTATTTGGGTTCATTAGTGATCGCTGATAATGTCATCAGCAGAGATATACAAAGGCATATTTTGGCTGGTAGTCGTACCTACTGTTATAACAACAAGTGTTAGTAAATAAATATATAGGAACGATCTCACCAAAACCGTGTAGCTGTGTCCGCAATACGTAGCAATGGGTCTTTCAACGTTGTCCGATCGCAAAATTCATATTCTCAGGCAGGAAAGCTGTCCTTGAAGAGGGCGATGTATCCTCGGAAAATCTCACCAGGTTCGCTTCGCTTTCCACCTTGCAGGGCGGTAAACAGTGTTACTCTGGAAGCCCAAATCTACACAAACTCTCATATCAGAATGCTGGAACGAAACCCAACCACAACCCATTCATCAATGGTTGCAACAACTTGATTGTGATCAAAATGAGTCACAAAAAAGTTACAGAAACCGATTTGTAACACGTGTCCCGCCGGCTTCTGGTCGAGGTTTCTCGACGTCACCGATGGATGGTGCGCTGTTACGTGCCATTTTTATAGAGGGCTGTTTACGGGGAGTCTTTCCTTCGGTCGGTTTACAAACGATCTGCTTGGTACGTCCCATTTTTCTTCAGTACACTTCCAGTTGCGTTTATTGTTATTTGTGGGGGACCTTTACACTTTGATATTTGCACAGAAACCCTCCTTTTCAAATTATTATTTAGAGGAGAAGCCTAACTTTAACTTCAAAATTTACATCCGCGAGAAAACAGAGAAATCGTGACAGCTTTCGAAAAACTATCCGCCCGCAAGCAAAGCTTACTGCGATCACCCGGGTATGGATTCCCACCTCTCAAAATCAAAAACCTAAGCCCGATATGGATTAGAGAGTTAATCAATATGTGCAGTATTTCAATACAACGAAAGAAAAAATGAAGATAAAAGAAACCGAAAATCGAAAACACTGCGCTTCCGCAAGACTGGAGGGACACTTGCATCAGAATTAGTATTGTGAAAATTTCAAGCAAATTTTATTACAACTTCTATTGTGGATTCAGTTCAAAAGGATTAAATCAAGCTACATGATGTGGAGAACCAACAAGCCTACGGTGTCGATCTACTGTGAAGTGCAGATGGAAGACGGAAAGTGGAGGAGGCAAGTTTCTGGAATAACCTCCCATCGCTCACATTGCTTAAATCGGTCGACTAAGGTGGGCTGGGCAGGTCCGTGGAATGTCGGGCCAGAGCCCAGTTAAAATGATTATTGATAACGACGGACAACGAGCAAGACCCATGTAGCACACTACGACCTTTATTAGTTGTAGTAACTTGATTATGACTTAGCAAGTCATATTTATGATATCTCAACTGAATGGCAACAAGTGTGCTACTAGGGGAAGTGCGAACTTCAAGGCTGGAGAAGTGCAGCCATGGACCGATAGAATGCAGGCAACTTTTTTGAATAGCAGGAACCCCTAGGGGCCTAAGCCTGATTGAATGAACGAACAAAAATATTCCTATATGTTTGCAAGTTTAGCTGAAGATTTCTAGCGTTCCTTCTACTGAATTATAAGATGTCCGGCTCAAAACTATGAGAGAATCTAATTCAGAACTAAGTCAATTAAATTCAGAAGTCTGAACCATCCCTTTGGTTAATGATACAAAGCGTATCCTGATCAGCATTCTTGACGAATTTTACTGTGGTTTAAACATTGTTAGTCATATTAAACAAAGTTGGGAATCTGAGCTTAATTCACTAGGCATTTTAAGCCAATCTCACATTAAGCATCAATTCAGGCATGCTTGAATATGTTTGCAAATAGGAGCTTGAATGTGTTTGTAATTGTTTTGTATCATTTTGAACGTTTCAATTTACTACCCTACTAATAGTTGGATTTGAAAAGATATTGTTAGAAACTAAACTCTGCTTCTTAACCACATTTCCAGCATACGATTCTCGATTTTGGCACAATATTCCAACCCCTTCGGCAGTCGGTTTTTGGTAGAAAAAACTACAGGGGACAGCCCGATGAGTTTCAACGCAAAGGTAACGAAGGACTACGTAGCAAGTTATGAAGTACTGCATATGAGATCTCCATTACTTACACTTGAAATCTGTGAAAGGAACATACTTGGCATTTAATTAATTTAGTCTGCAAAATGAAAGTATAAGACATCGTTATTTCCAATAATATAATGTTAAAAATCAATAGCTTTAAATATTGGAATCAACGCGTGGAAATATTTTGGATCGATTGGGTCAAACATTTTGAAAATGTTTGGAGAAATGACTGAGAAAATAACGCTCAAAACCTGACCACTTTTCGTGACGGTTGCATTAGGCTTTTTTTATAAATTGTACCCCAGTATAAAAAACAAAGACGTAGTCCTACGTCAAAATGGCTGCGATTGGAGTGCTGTTTTTTCGATCCAAAAAGGATGGAATGCGTTCATATAGATATTGTTTTGAAGCTATTGAATTAAACTAACGTTCTTCAAATGTATTGTTTGGTATTTCATGTCGAAATCAGTGTATTACTTTTTTCCAACAAACAGGAAACGGGCGCTTGACGTGATGGTCTTCTCTAGTACTATGTTTTCTTTTAAATATTATGAAGGAACCAATTATGTAGAATCTTCAGTACCCCTATGCTTCATGTTGGCTTGGCAGTGTTGATTGCAGAAAGTCTCGTCACTGTTAAGGTATGAAGAGAAATCTGACCAAAAATATAGAAATATTCTAGTCCTTCCTTCTTTTAATCTATGTCTATCTGGGTAACAAAAACTCGACCCTCCATTATGTACATTTTGTTTCTGAAGTTCTGAAATAAGTTAACATATCTTCTATGCGATGATGATTGTACATATAACTACTGTAGCCGCTTTAGTCCGTACTTTACCTATTCACAAATAGCACAATTCGAACATATCACAACACTGTTCTCAAGCGAATTGAACTACCAACATATATGTGTGCTTAGAAAAAAAATCTAAACTCCAATTCAAAGCTACATTCAAGCACTTAACAATTTATTCTAAATCGGTTCCATCCCACCCCGCAACCAAACCCCTCCGAGTGAAAGATAATCTCACTGTGGTCCATAGAATTTATTCAAATCATTCCGGTAACAAATGAAAGGCTATTATTAAGCATTTAACATTTATTCAAATTTCCTCCCGAAAAAAAAACACACATACACACAAACACGCACACACGCTATCCCGAAAAGCGAAAAGCGCAAACGGCCCAGAACCGCTCTATTAAGCTTGGCCGCATCCGAAACGAAAAGCGCTGCTCCCACCATTCATCATTCATCGCACGGTTCGCGGGTGCCCGTCTCGTTTATATCTGTTCCCAATCCGCGCACCACACCATCTGGGGGGGACCGGGACCCGATCCAATCAAAATTTATTCACGACTCAAAAACCCCACTAGTCCGTGTGTGTGTGCTGCTCAGTTCTCTATTCAAATCTCCGTCGATGAAATTAAGGGTTATTCTTCTTTTCGGAAAGCTTTCCTGCTGCCTCCTGCTTCTGCAGATTAAGATATCAAACTGGAAACGAATGTTCTTAACTGGCCAGCGATCTGCCGGGATCACACGAGATTCATTAGGTTCTGGGTAGAACCACAAAGTACCAAATCAAATCGGCGTGCACAGTGGGAATCCGGCCGGGTTCTCTCTATTAAAGAGGATGATACGATTCGAACGAGGTGGCCTAGGATTGGCAAATGAGCTAGTGGGCCCTCTAATTAATTTAAATGAGCTGCTCTTGACTATCGCTGCGACGGTGTTCCTTAACGATGATGTTCGGGCCATTATTTTAATGACTTCCTTAACACCGAAAATCATGTAGATTGGTCGGAGCCTACTTGCTATACTTTCCGGGCGAGAACCGTGAGAGAAGAAGGCCATGAGATTGAAAACAAATTTCGCATTTGATTATTAAGGTGTCGCCGTCGTGGGTCGAAGAACATCACCATCCGGATCCTTTGATGTGGGTTCGAGTGCCGGAAGAGGTGTCCAGGGGGGCGGAGCAGTTTTGCGCTGAGGATGAGATTCTATTTGTCCTCAATTATAGCGATTAGTGAGCCGTTCTAGGAGTCTTTCTGTTCTACGATTCACGAATAGAATTTGTTAAAAAGCATGACTAAGTGATCTTCCGCAAGTGTTTTCCAAAGTACCATTGTTGTACCATTCTGAGAAGCCATTTCAAGAGAGACGTGTTAATGACCGCCACGATCTAATCTCGACGTTGAAACTCGTGAATCAATAAAACAGGAAAGCAAAACACCCGCAAATTAAATAATCCGCCGAATACGCAGAATTGCGCGCAAAGTCCAACCACTAGAACCGTTTTAATGTGTCGCCACGCTGGAAGCCAAACAAAAGACAAATTCCCGTGCGCACACACACACACACAAACATGGAGGGCAAAAATCGCAAGAATGACCAGAAATTATACTGTGCAATAAAAGTAACTGACCTCACCTCACCCACACTCGGCCGAACAACGGACTGGAACGAAGGAGTTTCTTTGCCGAGCGGACCACCCACCTACTCACACATTCTCAGCGAAACCGCATCATAGCAGGCCAGCAGCAGCAGCAGCAGCAGCAGGCCGGGCGACAAACTGTCAAACACAAAAGACGATAGTTGAATCGGATCTGAACGAGCAAACCCGCTTAATACTGTGCTGCACGGACGGAGATCCGTGTGCATGCGGATTGTGGAAGTGACTTGGTTCTATTTTTTCTTTTTGTTTCTTAGCACAGAAGAAGAACGCTTTTTCATCCCGCCCATCCGGATCTGGTCACGTCCAGCAAAGCATGAAGCGTCGACGACCGAGGCAGACCGAATGGCATTTTGCGACCTCGAAAGAGAAGCTCCAAAAGTACCACCCATCATTGTTAGGCCATCTCAATGGTGCTGTGTGTGAGTGAATACCCTAAATAAAACCTCAAATTTCAAGGTGTTTAGCCGAAACAAGATTCGCAAATGACCTTTTTTTTCAGCCTACACGGAGCCGTGCGCCCACATTGTCGTATGTCCCCCTCGGTTTAACGAGAACCGAGCAAGTAAGTAACATTGCTCATATTTAAGATCTCCTGTAGATGTTGATGGTGATGGTGGTGTGTGCTCAACAGGCGGTGTCGAGAGTTATGGGAGTCCGTCCAAGACCATGTTCGGTGGACCGACAGACACCACATGGCCCCATGCCAACGATGCCAGTGAACAATCGGATTTGGACGGGGCTCTCAATGGGCAGGCGAACAAAAGGGAAAAGGAGGGCAAGCGGCTGATTAGAGGGCTTCTTGCGAAACTTGTTGCCCACACGGTCCGGCGAAGACAGCAGCTGTTACCACCATGGTTAATCGCTTCCTTCGAATACATTAACCCGAACTATCGGCCAGTTTGCTTTTCCACCTTGCTGTTATTATTTTTATACATTTATACGGCACACGGCAAAGTTCTTTCCCCTCGTTTGAAACTACTGCAAAAAGACGGGGAGCTTGAGAGAGAGCTAAGCCGAGCGTCAGGTGTGTGAGTTTTACAACGAGAAGAACCTCGCTGATTGAAGAGTTCTTTACACGGCACGTTACGCCCGTTGCGCAAATCATGCGACGGTGAGTGCTGCTTAGAATCATAGCCGCAGTGTGGTTCTTGCCTACAATTGGCGATAGCTATAAAGCGGTCATAAAGATCAACAGGATCGTAAAACTCCGGCAACAAGGGGATAACAAGAGTGGAAGTCGGATTAGAACAGCGCAACTTAATGTGGCAAAATTGGCAGGATTTGGTTAATAGTTAAGTCCGAATATGACTTCATTTCCTCAACTGTTACAGGAAATTTCAAATGGCATTTAGTCCGCAGTGTGTTTTGATAAATGGGAATATATACGAGCTGATTTCAACATCTCATAGAAAGCAATCTATTGCAAGAATTTATCAACTTACTTAAATGAATTTGTTCATATCGATTCCCAATTACAGTCCCAACACTCAATCTTGTTCTTTTAAAGCTTGAAGTACTGACTTTGCCGGTAAAAATCAATTCATCTGCTCTCAAATGAGCTGAAAATGAAGACAACCTTAACGGACAGATCAACTATTTTCCTGAATTTGAATTTTCAAATGACAGTATTCTCTCGACCACAGCAACCGCTGAGTTTTGAAGTCATTATTTGGATTAGTTCATTCGTCGATGGATGTTCATTTTCGCCTGTGCTACTGTCAATATCAATATTCAATTCCATCTAGGTGGGGATGATTTTGAGTATCAAATGAAGAAACAATATTTGTTTTTATGTTGTTGATGTAGAACATGATGTGTAATTTCCTTAGGCTCAGATCGATAGGTTACAATTACTACAATATGAAAATGACTTTCTGATGTTTCATGCTCATTTGCGATTTTAAACCAGCTGCCCTGAAAACTCAAACTCTAATGATTATGGAAAAGCGAGTAGTTATAGAAGCATAATGAGTTGATTTGTTCATCGCCGCACAGTGGGACGAAAAAAAAAATTGGGCATGGGTATTTGCGGCGAAACTATTAGATGTGGTCTTCTAAAATGTTTCTACATTTTTAGAGTACTTTATTTTTGTGTCAACAAATTTGATTTAAGGGGTGTATACACCTAGAAAAATAAATTAACTTTTTTGATTTCTGGTTCAAATTGAAAACAATGTATTAAAACATTGTAGATTCGGTCATTTCATGAAACTTTGTAGTAGATAAATACTTTCTATCTCTTAACTGGACGAAGTTGTAGGGTGAAAAAGGAATGAAGAATGTATTGCCCCCTTAAAACTCGTTTTTTTTATCATAACTTTTGTATTTGAATTTTCCCATTTTTTAAATGTTCTACAGAGTTTAAGGTACTTCAAAAATAAACTTTTTTGTAGAAGACAGCTTATCATTATCTCTTCATTTAAAGGATTTATGTCGGATTTATTGATTTTTTTGAGCAATCTTCAAGGATACATAGATTACAGGTTAGCAGGTATTAGCAGCTAAACTTAACGTTAATTTATTCAACAACTGAAATCCTTCAAAATGATGTACAAATTTAAGGGGGGTCCAAGAGGGCACTCAACAATTTCTCGAAAAAGCAACTAAGTTTCTTATTATATATGTTGCATATATAGTGATTTTTTCATCTTATTGACACAAACATAAAGTACTCCAAAAATGTAGAAAAATTGTAGAAGACATCAGAGGCGCGCCGCTGAGATTTTCAAAACAAATAAAATGTATCTACACTTCCAATGTGGTTATATCACAGTAACTAGTTTTTCGACTGTAGTTATCTACACATTTTATCAGGATTTCGTTATGGAGAAGCTGATTAGCCTGGGCAATGTTGTCAACTTGTCAATAGGGAAGTGAGTGGCTGCGACTTAAGATCATCTTGCGGCATCTTTGCACTTCAAATTACTTTTACATTTCAGAGTAGGAGCAGCACGAAGCAATTAAATGCTTGTAATGCTGAATTTTTTTCTATTTTCTTTTTTTTTTCCTCTCGTGGGTCAAAGTTTACACCTTTTCGACGGTAAGATGGCTTATCTCATGTTATAGACATGTCTGTGAGACCAAGAATTTAGTAGTGAAAGTATCACATATTCTAGTCATTTTTCCACTGCCATGTCGTAGAACGTTTATATAAAGGCACAAACATCAGGTGTGATACTGGCCGCAATTCACTCTTAGACTTCTTACTCTCGATCTTGGGAAAACGACTTAAAGTACACTATTCATTTTTGTGGCAACTTATGTTGTTGTTTATCCATTTGTTGTATGGAATAAATAGCCGAAATACCTGACTTGGTCATGGTATAATATCTGAATGTAATTGCACCGTTTTAGAAAGGGGCGAATGTTAGGATCAAGGTAATTATCTGATTTAAAAATGGGGCGCATGGTCACAGAAAAGTGTTACTTCAAACTGACGATGACAAGCATGTATATTTGAGATAGGACGCGGAGGGCATATACAATATCATAGCATCATTGTTTTCGTATTACCTACTTGCAAGGCGGGCAGAGTAGGAACATTAATCTTCCAAGCCAAATAGTAGATGAGTGGAAGGGAGGATCAAATTAAAGATAAACCCGCTAGATAGGAAACAGAATCGTCTATGCGTAGGGTTCATATTTAAAATATTTTTAGATTTGAAAGGGCTACAGGTCCCAAGGTGAGGAGTAGGCTAGGAATTTAGGGTTCAGACAATAATTTAAGACACTAAATGTGCTAGAGTTATTACTATTAGAGGTTCCGATTAACTTTGGTTGGAGTGCAGTGATTCGAAATTTTTGGTCAAAGAAACGAAGCGTCATTGAATGAATATCACCAATAATCTTACATACACCCTGCATGCCATTAAATACTAAAATCTTCTTACTCTTCTCTTTTTTATGCTACTAACCCTATGCTGGCGGTTCTGCAACCACTACGGCCCCGAGTGGTCACAAAGTTCAAGCACCAAATCAGCCAGCCCCGGACGAGGTCTAGGTAGCCGAGAATTGCGGTGAAATGGATCGATAAAAGTACAAAGGACCTTCCCAACCATGGCCTACATGCAGTTTTGGAAAGGATGCAAAGACTGCACACAAAGAGAAGTACCATCAGTCCTATATCAGGCAGTATATCAGAAATGAAACAAAAATAAAAATAACACAGAAATTTTACTAACAACATACATGTTTTTGAAGAGAACTTACATAATTTAACATTAAAACAATAAACATTTCAGGTCATGTTGTGGTCATGCGGCCATCATTTTAGGTCATGCGGCCATCTCATTCCAAGAACTTTACATACCCCTTAACCCAACCTATTTCTCATCATCTCCCATGGCGTTCAAGTAGTCCGCATAGACCAGTTCGCCATTACCCCGTCCTAACTCTCGGCTTTGGATTGACTTGCGCTCTCATTGACCCACCAAACGCTGCAAAATGAAAATAAAAATGAAAATGTAATGCTCAATTTGTTTTTCAGCATTTCAGTATAACATTTTCATTATAATTCTATTTCTGAACTACAACTACTGTTCCATAAAAGACCGGCGTGGGATTTCAAGCAGTATAGGATAGTATATAAATATATACATTTAGTGGTATTATGATGCGATATTCCCTTTATTAGAGAAATCATCGAACCGGGCTTTTCGATCGCTAAAACTGCTTTCTTCGACCTTTGTAATAGTCTTTCGATTCTCCTAAAATTTAAACAAATCAAACATCTTCTCACTGAAATTTTTTGTCTTTGCTAAAAGGACTTTGCTTTTCAGCTTTTTCAGGACTATTTAGATATTAATACATATCAATCCAGTGGCTGTCAGTTATGTATTATAAATACATATATTATATTATATTACTTCCATTACATACATACATTCAATAATAAAGGGTAAGAGGGGAATACAGGGTGCCAGACGAAGTGTAGGCTGGATGACGGATTCGTGGTTATCTGGCCCAAGTCCTGGCAATTATACCTTCCTTGATGGGAATCATCAGATCAAGATCAGCGCAAGTCCAATTATCTTCCGACAGTCTAAAGTGAGTTTGCTAACCCTATTTTTAACAAACTACCAGACGGAAATCCTAATGTGTATTGCTTACTGTACATCTCATACTCATTCGCTGGCGGCCATCTGTAGACTTTATTCTATTTGGACTTATATGGCCATCATTTGAAAATCAGTATTCATGGAAGTTTTATACACATTATTTCAAAATCTGCGATAAAATAAAATTTGATAATAAGATCTTCAAAAAATCAATTAATTTTCCCTACCACAGACATCATAATAGTTGAACCAAACGAATCTGAGTAGAGTTGAAAACTTTTTTGCCATTTGACGAATATTGAGTCATCCATATTAGAATGAAAACATTTTGATGAATAAATCTAGCTATATAAAAAAATTTGGCGTTTGACCTTGCAGATTTGACAAATGATTAGATGAAGTTTGTCAGAAGCAGATAATGGGGCTATTTTCCATTAAGTCCGACTACTATTTATCCAGTCCTAATTACTAAAAATTAAAACTAAAGATACAGCTCCATTGGGTTGTTCGAAATCATGACGTAGGACTACGCAACTAAATGTTAGCCATTTTAATTGTAAAAAGGCAATATTCTTTAAATTAATATACTTCTTAAGACAAGGCATTTATGAATTTTTCAATACTATGTGGCATGAAATCAACAATGTTCTCTAATGAAATCAATATGTAGAAATATTTTCGATCGATATGTGCAAAAAATTTGGAAATCTTTGGAGAAACGACTGAGATATGAACACTCAAAACCTGACCACTTTTCGTGACGGTCGCAATTCCATTTTTTTTTTATTTTACCCCAGTATAGAAAACAAAGACGTAGTCCTACGCCAAAACAACTACATTTGCGATACGTGTTTTGGATTACTTTGCATCAGCTATCATCAGAAGCAGTTTGCTGATCGTCGTCTTATGACTTACTATTAAAACCAAATAGTACAAGTCCACGATGATGAAATCCAACCAATAAACTAGGACTCCTCAAATCTCTGTTTGATTTGATCAAGCTTTTAATAACCATTGATTGTTCTCCTCATTCCATTATATGAAGAGCCAAAAGTATATAAGGAATCTTCTTTCAACAAAATGATTGAACAATTGATCAAAATAGCGAGCTATCTAACAAGAGGATGCCCCAGGATAAGCCGCCCTCTCCTCATTCAGTCTGCTTCAATCGGGTGCTCTGATGGTCCCTCCTATTCCCCACCAATATGAAATATTCATATAATCATGCGAGAAAAATACTTTCAGCATGCGTATCTAAACAGATAAAAAAAAAGAATTTTCTGCGTTATCTAGTGCACATAAAGCGAATGCTAGATTTCACCGAAAATAATGGGATAGTTCATTTAAATTTAAGCCAGATAACGCCTGAATCTAGCCTGTTGTATGAAAGATTGCAAACATTGTTGTATGGCCCATGAGAGATTGCAAACAATTTCGTTGTTTACGCTTCTTTTTGCTTACTATTAAACGAGGGGAAATTTCACGCGCTTGTAAATTTTTTTTTCTGTGTGTTATAAAGTATCTTCAGTTGTTTGATCCTGAAATGATGGAAATGTTGTATAGCGCACCCTGAATAGTCCTAGGTCTATTCTTAGATTAACTATAATTACTTATACAGAATAGTAATTTTGATTTGGAATCAATGATATATTCTCTTAGACATTTAGTTTTAACACAGACTAACCGGCACAACTTGAAAATTTCATGGAGTAAAGCCTTTTGCGCGAACATCACTGCCATCTATTGACAACAGCTAAAAGAACATTCGTTTCACAAGTGGCACTACTACCAACTGTCAACCATTTAGGTTGAACTCCTCTACTGATACTCTTCGACTTGAATTCTACAACCTAAATTACTCGATTCAATCTTCTTCGATTAGGATCCTCGAGATGGGATGTAAGTCCAAATACCCTCCAATTCTCCAATTCAACTCCTCATCTCCCAGATTCTCGATTCTCGAGATTAATTAGATTTTTAAAATTGATCTCTTCGTCACAAATTTTTCGATTCGAACTACCCGGCTCATACTCATTTACTCTCATATTTCTCGCCTCTGAGTTGTACTTGTACTTCGAGTCTCCGACTAGAACTTCTACAAGAAGTGTTCTATGAGGATCTTTCAACTGGGATTCTCTGGATCCTCGAGTCCTTTACTCAGAAACCTCGAAGTGGATCCATCAAGTAGTACAAGGACTCGTCCCTCAAACGACAGGGAATCATCGATTCACGTTCCTGGATCCGGAAGCTGGAATCAACTCCTTGACACGGAATGACCACCTGGAACTCCTCGTCTAGGATTCGTTAAACTAAAATTATTAAATCGGTTGCCTTGAATCTCAACCTAAACACTTATTTCTGTGAGGAGGACTCCATTACGACTCAAAGTACTTGACAGAGGGGAGTTTTCATCTTGTCCTTCTTGAATCTGTTAACTAGACCTCCTAGACTCCGACTCGTCAACTACGATTTTTTGACACAAATTGGATTTCGAATCGATCCTTCCGGTCGAACTCCGATATGAGTTGAATTTTTCAAACATTTAAAAGTCAATGATTGTATCATTAATGGAGTAACCATTTCTCATTAGAATCAAGCTCCTTCTAAATTAGACTTAAATTGTTCTATTTTGACTTTTTAACTTGAACTTTTCGACTGGGACTTTTCGACTACGACTTTTCGACTCGGACTTTTACTTGGTATCAGATGTACCACAGAACTCTAGTCTGAATTTATTCGAAGGATCATATTTGTTAAAAGGACTCATTTGCTAAAATGAGCATGAAATAAGGAAAATTTGGTGAGTCTCTTTTATGAGCATTCTCATTTTCTAGATTTGATGTTCTATAGGTTCAAGTGATTAGGACTAGGATTCTGATTGAGGTCAGTTTCAGAGTCATTGTCTTCTTTGTAATGAATCTGGTTTTGACAGATAAGTGGGGCATTTGAAGAGTGCCCTCAAAGGGTTTAAATAGCGGAAACTTTTTGAAAAAACCCGATTCATTGACAACAAAACAACTAATGATAACTGTAACAACACAGAATACTTTATCATTTATCAATAGTGATAAAGTAACTCAATATGCACTAAACTAAGGATACATAATATATGAACTACAAAAGATCAAATAACTGGTCACAGTGATTTAGACCCCAAACTTAGGATAAAAGCCCGAGACTATCAAAGTGAGTTCAGAAAAATTCATCATTTACGATTTTTTTTTAGTTTTATACAGAAAGGCTAAAATTGCTTCAAAATTTTACATGAATTGAGGTTCATTTTACTAACATTAAAGATCTCTCACCAACAACCAGAAAGTACCTGAACAACGCAAATTTCACCTTATTCCTGACTTATTTCTACAAAGACCCCTGCTCTCATCCCACAAATCCATTCACAGCCAGAAATATTCGTCCAACCGCACATCCAGATTACCATTTCACCAATGTTGATGACGATGAGACAACAAGTTGGTATAGTCTCAGTCGTCGCATATTGCTTTTGCTTCTTACTGCGTCCCCATCCAACCACAGGAGGCCGTTCTTTGGGAGCAAAATGTCGTCGTCGTCGGAAAAACAGACTAACTGAAATCACGAAAATGCAGTAGTAGTCAAAGCCGGTCAACCAGCCAGCCGCCACGCCAGCCAGCAGATTGAACTGAAACTCGCTCGAAAGAGGAAAAGTGCCTTTTCCAGTTCTTCTGGTTTTTTCGTCGGTTTCTCGGGTTTTCGCTCTCGGGACGTATTGCATAGGCAATCATGAAATTGAAGGTTTTGTTATTTTTTTTTCTTCACCCGGAAGGTAATGAGGCAAAGTACTTTTTTTGGGAGCTGAATATTGTTTTAATATCTTGCTCCAGCAAAACTTCACTATGCATCATCACGCATCAAAAGTCACAGAATTAAACTGGATGGCGCTTCCTACACTTTTTATCTACCTTGAAAGCAATTCGAGATTCATAAAAAAAAAAGTTATCACGCTAATAACCTCGTCCAATTGCCAGTTGATAGCCTGCTTGGATTCATCAGTACGGCCGCAGATCAAGCTGAAGTGATAAAACGGGTTCAACTATTTCATTTGTGGCCAAACCATGGCCTGCTTCACTTTACAATTTTACACACTCACACACACACTCGCACGACCCGCGACCAGATCGGGCGAGAGGGTGGATGGGGAAGAACGATAAAAAAGCGTTTTTTTTTTTGTCTTTTTCTTCACGATGACGAGGGCGAGAATGCTGCTGATGATGATGATGAAGCATCATCTTCAGGAAATTGCCTCTTTATGATGGTGAGCACGCCAGAAAGGGAATATTCAAATCATTACGATTATTATTGTTATTCTATTCCGCTGGATCATAGACTCTCGTGGCGGGCAGTTGAAGGATGAGAGCAGGGGTTGAGAATCTGGAATGAATGGGGCTTCTGGTTTGTTGGTTTTAGGCTACTCTTCGCCCGACCAGCTCGAGAGGCTCAAATAGTAAAGATGCGAACTATTTCTATGGGCGAAGCAAACGACGACCGGTAGCTTGAAAGTGCCGCTCAATGTTTCCGAAATCGGTTGCTTAGAACTTTGGGTTTGGCAATCGACGGTTTATGCTTCTAATTTGATTGGGGGGAATCGGTTGGACCACCCGAGTTCTGGGTGGATAGTTTCCCGTATTAATTAGATGATTTTGAATGTCGGCGGTGGTTCAAAAAGATGTTCAAATATGAAGAATTGAATCATGGAAAAGGGGAGGATTGGTTCGAGCCTATGGGAACCAATTTACTTGGAATACAGCCAGTTTCCGTTAAGCAGTTAAGTATTTCAAATATTTCAGCACAAGCTCGAGCAAAATAATGAGTTCTGGAGAAATTTTATGGATATTTTGTGATGACCCTATGAAGTTCGCTTTTGAACTGTTTGGCCAACATATTCCAATTCAGTTAAGTTTTAACTAATTTTTTAAGTCGAGCACTCGACACTGTAGAAGTCTGTAAATCGCAGACGAAATTGGACGAAGTCTGTCGGAAGAAAAGCTTTTTCTATTAGAATGTAAAGAATTTTGCTCGTGTTTACTAGTGATAGTTTGAAGAAGTGTTTCAGTTTTTATTTTGTTGATTTTTTAAAAAGCGATCAAGTGAGGTGTTAAATTAAATTTTCCTGGTTTTCCAATAACTTTGTGTATGTAACTAGAAATTAGAAGAAAAATTAGTATTCTCCATTTAATTCCAACTAACTTTGCTTATCTTCGACAGATACGCGTATTTCGTCTACAATGTGCAGACTTCTTCAGTGTCTCATACTAATAACTTTCTGCCTGAGACTGGTTCGTCATCAACAACTAATTTGTTATTTCGACTTGAGATTTTTCCACCTTGCTCGCATATTTTTCGGCTAGACAACATCTACAAGAATACAAGTTTACCGTATATGTTGCTATCCTGTGGCGCTTTGTTCGATATTTGCCTCCTTCGTTTTACGTGCTTCCAAATGAGTATTACGTGTCACTCCTGTACTAACGAAATGGTTTCTGCAATGCAGTATTTCATCCAAAATGTAGCGGAATGACCTTAACTCTTGAAGAAATCATCAAAAACATACAAATATTTTGGCTATGCAGATCAGGCTACGAATCTGGACAAGTTACCGTACTCAGCAAGCATCATGTAATCATCGAGAACCTTAAGCTACAAATTATGAATGAGCTGTAGAATGATCTACGCCTCAATTTCACTGTGCTGATTAAATCGAATTCACTGAAACCCAGGTCTGTTTCTGTTTCTGCGTCGTCGAATCTTTAAAAAAATGAGGTGCAAAAACCTCCTCAACAGCCTTTGATGCGTGGCTAAGCCACAGAGAACAGACATCCAAGCACTAGTGCTCATCGTGTGTAAATTTTTGTAACCACTATTTTAAAATTTCAGCCTTTTTCCGTTAGTTTTGCTGAATCGTATGTTAATGGCGCCACTTGCCCTCCTCGAGATTTGATAGCCTGTCAATTTTAGTTTGGTGAAACCTAGACTAGGCGACGTTGTTTTTCCAACGGTTTGCTTTTAAAAACATACTAAAAAGTTAGTAAATTGGGAAAAAAATGTTCGAGCCTGGATGTCTGTTCTCTGTGGTTAAGGTGAGTAATTGTTGCCATCGCTTGGAAATTTCGCTACAGCATCGTATGAGAAATTCTGGTTGTACCTCTCACGTATTTTTCGCAATGTAACAGTCGAACAAGTGTACGCATTAGCCATCCAACGCCTTGGTACCGACGATGTAGAAGTTATCATACTCAATATAAAAACACAGCTCTCTCATCCTCAATTTTGCCAAAGGGCATTTACTTCCCGGAATTTAAAGATACCAGAGCGGCTACAAATTTTTGGATACCGTCTCAAACTCTGAGATCAAGATCCGGTTAGAGAGAAATTACCACCGTCAGAAAATCGTTTTATGGAGAAATAGCTGCAGCGCGACGCGCATTAGAGAGCATATTTAATAATTATCAAAACTTCCAGCCACTCAATCCAATCGCACCAACTGTTTCCTGCCTTCAGAGTTCTGGTCCTGTGGTCAAGTCGGGTGATGGGATTTCCCAACCCTTGTTTCCAAGGAAGTACATATCTCCATGCAACACTTCTGTGCCTAACCAGCTAACCTAAGCAACACATCGGAATCCCCCGCTCCAATAAATGGTTTTTGCACCTACAAGCCGGGTTCAGGTGGGCCTGCTATTCACCCGATTCACTGCGCAGGCATCTCTTCTTCCGACTTTTCACCGCAACTTCGCATCTACGTTCAAAATGCTCATGGACTTCGAACGAAGATCGACTCAACTGTTTGGACTATCAACTCAACTGTTTGGAAATTCATTCACAGTTTTTCGAACAGATCCTAATTCACTGAATAGTAAAAAGGCGTCGTGGTGGAGGTGTTTTGATAGCAGTATTCTCGAGACTTCACTTTTGTGTCGACCCAACCTCAACTAGCGTGGCACTGGAACAGTTGTGGGTACACATTTGATTGCAAACGTGTTCCGTGAGTATTGGAGTAGTCTATCTCCCTCCTGACCGTAGAGATGACTTTACTCTAATAACTTTAATAACTCTATAATGATCCCAACATGTGTTTGATTGCTTCAGAGGATGGCTGGCTTAATATTGATGCCGGCTTATCTCAATTTTCTACTTCGGATGGCGTTTTGTATGATGCTTTTAAACTAGAAAATGAGAATAAGTATAAGTAATTTCTATTCAATTTCAACAACCTTTATTGCTTATCTTGACAGATTATTTTTGTTTAAATGATCTGACACAAATTAACACTATTGAGAATGAATCCTAGAGGGTTTGAGCTGTTTAGTGGAATACCTGTAACTAGAAATTAGAAGAAGAATTAGTATCTTCCATTTAATTCCAACTAGCTTTGCTTATCTTCGACAAGACGAAATACGCGTATTTCGTCTACAATGTGCAGACTTCTTCAGTGTCTCGTACTAATAATCGACTTAAGTCGAGTTATTAGTACGAGACACTGAAGAAGTCTGCACATTGTAGACGAAATACGCGTATCTGTCGAAGATAAGCAAAGCTAGTTGGAATTAAATGGAAGATACTAGTTCTTCTTCTAATTTCTAGTATTTACATTATGGTACATTATGGCACATAAATTATAATTTTAGAGAAAAATGAATTATTTAGTACAATAATTATATCACAGATTATAAAATCATTCAAGAAAATTCTAAAGAACAGCTTATTTAATAAAGAAGGGAGATTACAATACTTCCCATATTGAACTATTTGTGACAAGTACGTTTTAGTTGGTTCGAATGAATTATGCCAAACATAAAAAAGCAATACATACTATTAGTCAATTGAAAAAATCACTGTTCAACATTAGAGAAGAAAAATTTGATTTTCAAATTTCAATTTTAACCCTGTGTGTTAACTCGACTTTCAATTTTAACTAACCTACACACTAACAAAATTTTACAGTATTCGGTAATATTTTACCGAACTTTCAACATCGGATATCCGAACGTTCGGTAATCCGATTTATTGGACTTCGGTAAAATTTTACAGTTATCTGTAAATAAAATTACCAGAATTTGTAAAATTTTACCGAAATCCGTTAAATTGGATTACCGAACGTTCATCTGTTGAATGTTCGGTAAAAAATTACCGAATACTGTAATTTTTTCTAAATGTGTATGAATGGCATATTTTGCAGAACAGCTCATTTACAAAGAAGGGAATATTGCAAATGATAAAATCTTATGGCAATGACATTATGCTAAATGGTCATTATGCCAAATGATCATTTGGATTCAATATCCAATAATTTTATGCCAAATCACCATTTAGCTCAAGTTATTGTTTTGCCAAATGACTTTATGCTAACTAAACGACTTTATGCCAAACGACCTAATGCCATATGGTGTTTCCCCTATCATAAGCAACATATAATTCCAGTTTCTATTGTGAAGGGGTCGTCAAAATGGAAGCTTAGGCGTTATATAAAGCCAAGCTTGTTATTTGCCCTATGGATGACCGTGTTGTAGTGGTTAATCAAATTTAGTTGCAAATTTAAGATAAGAGTTTGGAATCTTAGATAGCAGGTTAGAACCTAAGCTTTCAGTTTAGAATCTAAGATTACCTGATTCCCCAACTCTATCTCATTTTCTAACTGGGTGGTGTTCAACCTGGTTGAAAAATGTGTATTTCATTCACGAACAAGTTGATATCTTCCGAATTTCTTATTTCCGAAAACAGTTTCATGTCGTCGGCATAAATTACCACTTTTATTTATTTTAAGAACGAAGGAAATATCGTTTACCTAACGAAAAAAAATTAAGGGTGCAATATCGAGGTGACTTGAATTGGATTTGATTTCGGTTGAATTTTACTATTTCTCTAGTACTTTTTCAAACAGACGTATCTGATTTTGTAAACTAAGAGGAGACGTAAGATTTAAACGTTAAATTCTTGAAACCTTTAGCACTTTCATGCAAACTAAGGTCACCAACACAAGGAATAATAATACCTTAACATGATGGTAATACTAATATATGGGAGAGTGCTGAGAGTTTTGAAAAAGGTTTGAATCTTACTTCCCCTCTTTGTTTTCAAAATCAGATCCGTCTGTTTGAAAAAGTACTCGAGATTTGTTGGCGGTTGGGCAATATTATTCAAGCCATTTAAAAAGTCCAAGCTCAAATCTCATATTGCAGTTTGAAGAGTATACTCTTAGAAAAAAATCATGTAACTTTAAGTCTACTTGGATGCGCATGAAAGGAGCGGCCGTTAGACAGAAAATTGCGTCTTTTCTTAAATTTACAAGACAATGAAAACTCGAAATAATAGCTTACGTGACATGACGGAACACAAAATGACATTTTCGAAGTTCTGCTACAGGTAATGAAATTACAAATGCTTCTTGATGTCTGTTTTAATCAAAAGTATCTAGCTCTAGTTACCGACAGAAAAATTCGGGATGTAGAAATCTAATTAAGTTTTAAGACAATGTTCTGCAAGGCCATGGATAGTAGTGGTGAAAATTAGCTCAATCTTATCCAGGAGGGTTCATTTTATTCCTTAATCTCTAAATACTTGTGAATATTTAAAATACAATAGTTGAAAACCCGGTTAAGGATGCTAAAAGTTGTCACCATGTTTTTGATTAATGAATATTATTAGCAAATGAACATCGTGTGTTACGCTGCGTAAACGTGAACTGAAGAAGTTGAATTTGCAAACATTCCGTATATCCCAAATTTTACCTTTTCAAGACTGCACTTTTCATGTTGGAACATTACTTTTACGAGTAATTGAATGCGATCTGAGCGTATTAGGAATTATGAGTAATCTTTTTGTAATCCATCACGGGGGACAACGAATTTGAACTTGTAACTTTTCGTGGCACGTGAAGTTGATTGCGTTAAAAATATTTGTTGCCGCACCAAAGACAAGGATCACGTAGATTTTAGGCTTTCAATTCGCAGTATTCAATCAAGTGGCTATTTTTTCTAATGCTTCACGGACTTAGATTTGGGGATACTAAATATTTTCTAGAAGCTGTTGTAAAATTGGTATCCGGAACGTAAATTTGAGTGTTGTTTTATTACTATGAGTTTTAAATTGGGCTTAAAAAAACATCCAATTGAATATACAACTAAGCCATATTAAGCTTTGAGTCTCAATGCATTTACGTGCAACAGGCAATATTAATTATAAATATAAATATAATATAAATATAATATAAATATAATATAAATATAATATAAATATAATATAAATATAATATAAATATAATATAAATATAATATAAATATAATATAAATATAATATAAATATAAATATAAATCGTAATATTCATTATATTTTAAGAGTGTAGCATTCAAATATTAACGCTGTCAAATGCTTTGCTAAAGTCAATGTAAAGAGTTTCTCCGTGGCTGACATTAACAGTTGCATTCAGCGAATAATTATTGAATTCTAATAATATTGTAAAGTGCTATTATTAAAATTTAAATTGCATTTACACCCAACAAAAATTCACATAATCAGTGGAAAATATCCACTAGAACTTCACTCCTAACTTCAAGGTGATTCAGGAAGTGGAAAATGCTTGACAAAATCAAGCGAATCTAATGTGTCCAGTGAAATGTAGATGATAAGTCAAGTAGAATTCATTGTTCAATGTAATATTTGTGTAAAAGTCCCCTATTTTAGAATTGAAAAATATCTACAGAGGAATCCTAGAGAGTTTAAACTGTTCAGTGGTATACCTGTAACTAGAAATGAGAAGAAAAATTAGTATTTTCCATTTACTTCCAACTACCTTTGCTTATCTTGACAGATACGCGTATTTAGTCTACAATGTGCAGTGACTTCAGTGACTCGTACTATTAACTCGACTGAAAATGACAAGATTCTGAAGAAAGAAAATGTATGATTCTTTATGTACACTCAGTAGCAAAAAAAAAGCCGAGCAAAATTTTGCTTCCAAAAAACGCCATGTTCAACTATCAATATTTTTGGCTGAACATTTTACAACACTATTAACAATGTATAGACCTTATGTGGCCACAATTTTATGTTGATAAAGCTTATGAACTTGAAGTTTTCATAACATATGTGAAAAAAGTCATTTTTGGACATACCAATTCACTTCTTCAGTGTCTCATACTAATGCTCGACTGTATTTATGACTACTAGTCGAGTAGAACGAGACACTGAAGAAGTCTGCGCATTGTAGACGAAATACGCGTATCTGTCAAGATAAGCAAAGGTAGTTGGAATTAAATGGAAAATACTAATTTTTCTTCTCATTTCTACTTCCATTATTACTAAATTACCACACAAATGTCCTGGAATTGACAGACAATTTCTTGCCTTTCAACATTCACCTAGCTCAGCTAACGCAAATCAGCAAACGGAAACTATCCTCCATCCAATTGCAACATTTTTGCACTCCACTCCTCCAAGGCGACGGCCTTCCCGAGCCAACCAAAAAAAAATGAATCCCCCCGTCTCATGCAATCCCCAAATCCGCAAAAAAGCCTACATAAAATAAAAATGGAAGCAATGCTGTTTGCTTAACTTACTTTTATATTTTCTCTGCTTTTAATTTTCTCTTCCTGTCGAGCAACGAGTCGATTTGTGTTGGATTTTTTTTTCGCGTTTGCTTTTTTTTCTCGTTTCACCTTCTCTCGCGATACTTCTCGCGCTCTCCACGGGCTCCCTTCTTCCTTGCGGCCGCGTGTCCAACGGTGTGGCTGCAGCAGCAACGACTTTTTACAACACGTCTCGCCTCTTTTATCGTTTCGTTGATATTCTTCACCACCTTCTTCAGCACTTTTCAAAGTTGTCTTCCTTTGCCTCTTCTTCTTCTTCTACAGACTTTCTTCCTTGCTTTTTCCTTCAAACCACCAAACAACCGCGAGAATAATTGTGTTGTGTGTTAAATGCTTCTGCTGTGACTACCAACAACCACTGGCTGGCTGCGATGCGATGCGTCGCTTTCGTTTGGTTGCTATGGAGGCGCTCGAAAAATGTTCCAAGTTGTCGCCTCGACAGCGGTCACTTCGATCGACCAAAACGACGGAAATGATCCACACAGTGTGAAGAAAATGAAAGAAAAGTGTTTTAGTGGTTTTTTTTTTGGGCTTTTCTTCTACGCTCTTCCTTTGAAATTGCTCCACCCTTATCGGACCTGAGTACTTTTCCCAGCAATTTTAATCCGCTAAATTAAACGCAATTAATTTGGCTATCTGAATAATCACTTTAATTTTCGACCTCTTCCAGCTTCTCTTCCGGTGCAAATTTGCGTAATCTTTTCCACAACCGCCCCTATTTGCCTCTATTAATTCGATTATTCCACTGCTGAGAAATGCAACTTTGTTTCACTTCTTCCGATCGATTCGGCTTAACCTCACTCTTTTGCTTCGGAAAATCTCCGTGCGGATTATTTTTTTTCACTTGTTATTTATCACTTTCTCCGCTCGAAATAAAATACCGGTTCAATCACACTCGCAATAACAACAACAAAACCGAAACTGCAGCGCTACACAGAACTCTTGCTTTGAATCCAGATCGGTTCTTCGATTTATTTCCAGTTTCCATGCAACAGCGAATTTTCGAACTGGGTGACTACGATTTGCAATGGCACTGATCTTCGCGTCTTGATCTTCACACTCACTGAACGGCTCTGCAATCGACACAAAATTTGTCGAAAGGTGAACTCCGATAGACTGCCACTTTTCAACACACAAAATTAAGCTGTAATCGACAATCAACCAACTCGCGTTCAAGTCTCTTTTTCGATTCTTTCTGTACCGCGGCTAACACAAGGTAACTTCTTGGTTGGTTTTCCGTTGTAGTTGGTCTTCTCTCTCCGGGAGGTACCTCGTATGCTGTGCTTTACTACTATTGCGCTAAACTCACACACGATCTGTTGTTCCCTGTTGATGCCCTTACTCTCCGGTGCGTCGTCGACGACGGTAGCGGCGGCGGCCTAAGACTTGCGCACAGGTAGAAGTTCAAAACTCGACTGAACCGTCCATCCGTTCGTCCGGTTGCCACATAGCGGTAAAACGCGAATCGCCCGCGGTGTCTGCAGCAGCCATCGTCGTCTTTTCGTCGCCACTTCGCCACCAATACAAACCTCAACTCCACCCGGAGAGGACAATAACAGAGAGCGACTGGAAGCTTTTCAACTCCTCGGTGGCTCTCTTTTGCAAAGGCTGAATTCAATGGGGGGTCGGTGGATGATTGAACTTCCAAGAACTATGATTTTTTTCACCTACTCACATCGAATCATCAAACTTACCTATCACAACACATTCTCCCTCGGAAAACGAAAAACTCTCTCTCAGCACGCTCTCCCAGCGTTATCAAAATCTTCGGCGACCCGAGTGAGGCTCTCTGTTTTGTTATTTCCTTCACCCACACTGTTCGCTTGGCTAGTAGGCTCTCTCTCAAACTGCATCACAGCAGCATATGAAAAGCTTACCGTCATTGCGTTGAAAACCGGTCTATCCCGGCGAATCTATAATCCACAAAAGTCATTCGAAAGCATGCTCGCTCGTACGAATACATACCACCCAACCCCAAGTAGGCTGTTGGCGAACCAGAATAAGGCAAAGGAGAAATGAGAATTAAACACAAATGAATTATTATCGCATAGTCGGCGGTGGCATAGCCGAAGCCAAAGAAGTGCTCCATGCGCTGCATCGCGAGCAAGGAGCTTTCTGGAGAAGCAAAAAAGCAAAAAAAAAACCAGTTGATTCTCTTTCTGGCTTGGTCTGGTTTACAACGAGGAGCTTGATGAAACCCGCGGCTTGCAGTAATCGGGTTGTACCGTACCGATGCGATGTAATATTAATGTATCATCAGGGGGAAGATTGTGGCAGTGTGTAGGATTTGATAGTTGTTTATTTTACATTAACTTAACTGATAAGTTGCGTGTCTGTCTTTCAAATTAAAAATAGATTGAATCCACAAAACGTCTCATATTCATTACTTCTATTTGTAAATTTATAGCTGAACGGAAATTGTTATAATTAAGTTTGCTGGCTTAATGTCTAAACAAAGACTAAGTTTATCCTATTTTTGATTCATTCTAATGCTTCTATCTCACATCTTCTAAGATTTGTTGTTAACTGGCCCATATCAGCATCTTTATGCTTATCCTGCCTATCTTCGTCCTGCTCTTTGCTCAGGTCTGGTAGATGTTTCTGTCTTTGATGATTCTGCCTCCGGACTTTTTTCCTGAGACAGTGCTTTTTGATGTCCTTATTCCCAAAATAAAACATTATATAAAATCCGTATTCGGAATAGCAACTATCTACAGTGACTGGCATAAATAAAAGTTCATTTATCTGATTTTATATTGTAATTTGAAATTATCGATTCAATGGTCGAAGTATTATGAATGAAATGATAAATGTAGTCGTAATATTGTTTTCGAAGTTTTCATTGCGTTATATTCAATTCAAAGTTTGCAAACTTTCATACGACGTAAAACAATGTTTGCAATCAGTAAACAGTGATTCAAGCGACATCTGGCGTTATTTCTCATGAAACAGCTCAAAAAAGTATACCAAATCCCGCATTCCATTTATGTGCGTTAGCGCAGAAAATTACATGTTTCTTCAAAATTCTGTGCATTAAGATCTCTTTAAACTGTAGGTTTGATGTTCATTCGAGACGGATCATTCGAGTGGTTTTATACGAAGTGAACGGAAATAGGCCTTGGTCTTCTTAGCGGTGTACTTTGGGTCGTGGTCTTGTTGATAAAAAAAAATCGTTTTCCAATCCAGCTTTTTGTACAGATTTCTTTTTATTTGTCTTCTTCTTTTTAGCATTTCAAGTTTATTGCTCTCACAATTAGCTTATTGCTTGCTCTCAACTTAGTGTTCTAGATGCACTTCCACAGTTTTTAATTGAGAGCTTTCGATGCCAGGTACCATTTTTGCATTAGTATGATTGTGTGGCAAGTAGGGTATTTGATGGTGGTTTGTCCAGTCGAAAATATGATGGTGGTTTGTCCACTTTTTTAACTGAATTAATTAGGCACATTGGTTTCAAATAAAGTATTCAAATGTTTCCTAGTATACAAATAAAGTAATATTGTTTATGATATGCAGTCGTTTTATAAGGAACATTAGCGAATTTGCTTGTTTTACAGTTGTACAAAAACTGTACTTATCAGTGTCATTGCACCCCTCAATAAAGCTAACATTTAATCGATCACCAGAGGACTACTTGGCATTTAGAAATATTGTAAACATCATGCCTGCATACATTTTATATTAGAAGTATTGATTTAGTTTATGTAATTAATGCAATTCGATGACCTCAATTTTGATGATGATTTGTCCAGTGCGCTGATCGTGGTTTGTCCAGTTGGTTCCTTTGTTGACCGCTTGGCGCGCTGCTATTTGTTTATGGTTTCCTTTGCGCGCAGCAGAAGTAAAGTATTTCCGATTTAAGTGTTCTTCAGTGGAAAAATGTCCAAGAAAAGGCAATATTCAGAGGAAAGCCTTTTTAAGGCTTTATCGGATGTGAAGAACAAGTTGTTAACAGCCAATAGTGCTAGCAAATTGTACAATATACCCAAACCGACCTTGTTGTTGAAGTTAAAAGGAAAAAAAATGCAAGAGGTACGGCAATGCAACGACCTTAAGTGCTGATCTGGAGAAACAACTGGCTGCTTGGGTTCTACTTTGTGCTGCTTCTGGCTGTCCAAAAACGACTAAGGAAATTCTGGATGCTGCAAGAGATCTTGCTTCTCTGGACGGAAACAAATTTCGAGGAGGAACTCCAACATCCGGTTGGCTAAAAGGGTAAGCGTTACAAACTACATACGTGGCTTATTTTATGATAAGCTTTATTTTATCATGAAGTTTTATCATTTTTTAAACAAAATATTTAGTCAGTGAAATTTTATTTCTTTTCACTTCAGTCGTAATATAAAATACGACTTATGTTACTGTTATAGTCATTTCAAGTGAGGGGCATCCAGATTTTTTACATGGCATAATGTTACCCTTGTCAGAGTAATAACATTAATTGTATAAAATTCGTACTTTCATTTTTGCAATAGCTTTATGAACCGGCATCCCAATATCTCTAAACGGATACCGGATGCACTGGGCAAATCGTCTGCTCTACTAACGCATGATTGGCTGAAGGGATATTTTGACTTTTTGTATAGTCAATTTGAAAATTCGGGAAACCTTGAAGTATTGAATCGTCCGTCATCTTGGTGGAACGTAGACGAATCTAATTTCGTCATGAACCCTGTTCCGAAAAAGGTAAGCAAGACATCAAAACACCGATAAACTAGCCCATGTGGAACAGAATGGTCTATGTAAATAATAAGTATTGATTCAATTTTCTTACATTTAAAACTATCTCTACTAATGATTTGCATAAGGTGTACGCTAAAAAAGGAGCAAAAGTGGTTTATAATGTTGAACGC
This sequence comes from Aedes japonicus, assembly GCA_034211315.2. Lineage (NCBI taxonomy): Eukaryota > Metazoa > Arthropoda > Insecta > Diptera > Culicidae > Aedes > Aedes japonicus. Next base: position 167,048 of record JASCZW010001707.1, on the reverse strand, counting down.
GGTAAACCCAAGGAAAATATTACTTGCACATATGCCGTTGCTGCTGATGGAAATTCCATTCCACCACTTATAACATTCAAGGATACTCCTAACGATCCCGCAACTACTTCTGGGTCCATAGGAGCCAACTTTGGATTCAATCAAACTGCATCAGGATGGATGAAGGGGGATGCCTTCTTTCATTTTGTTACGCAACACTTAAATCCACGATGGATTGAAATGAATATTGAACGCCCAATTGTACTGGTGGTTGATGGGTATTCGGGACATCATTCTGTTAAGTTGTATAGATGGTGCTTCGAAAATGATGTAATTTTAACAGTTCTCTACCCAAATTTGACAGCACATTCTACAAGTGCTCGATGTGGCAATTTTTGGTCCGTTAAAAGCTAATTATACGGAAAGTTTTCAAAAATGGAAAACAAATAACCCAGATAAAACGTTCAATGAAATTGAATTTGTTAAGGTTTTCAAACAAACAAACTATGAGGTCATTAACAAGGAAACAATCATCAACGGTCGGAGATCAACCGGATTACAGCCATTCAGCTTCGATAATTTGAAAACGGATCGTTTGCTTTTAAACTCAAGGAATTCATAAATTGAACAAACGCGACAAGAACAGCTCGCCCCAACCGAAAACAGCTTGGCCACCCTTGACGAAAGTGCAAAGAAAAGGTCTGAAAGTGTCCTATGGTGTCATGTCAGATTTGCAGATTATTGCCGAGATTGAAAACTGAGACTTGGAAGATCAGAAAATTGCTCAAGAACATAAAAAGGATGAAGTGGCCAAGCAAGAACGCAACATGAAGCTGAACGCAATAAGAGCCAAGTTGCTTGCAGAAACGGAAAATTTAAAAGCTACAAGAAAGCAATTGAAATGTCTTGAAACTGCAGCGGCTGAAGAAAGAAAGAAGGTTGCAACGAAAAGGAAGAATATTGCTTTATCAAAGAAAAGCAAGCAACTCATTCCTCCGGATTCTAAGCCTCAAGAAAAGCGTCGAAAAACTTAGTGAAGTATGCAGTTAGTAATCATATTTCGTTTGATTTGTTGTTTTTTAACTTTAAATTTATTTTCCTGACCGATTTATGAGCAACAAATCATCATTTATTTTTTAAATTACCATTTTTATTACACATGTTTATCTTTTTCTTGTTTTTGTAACTTATATAAAATGCTCCAATGTATGATTCTCTTCAAGTTTCGATCCAAACAATAAATATATTTTCAAAATTCAATATCGTTTACCGGAGTTTCCATCAGAGATGGGCATGTTTTTTATTTCCACTACCTTAAATGCTAAACACATTTTCTTAGTGACAGCCATTGTCACCAGAAAGAAGACTCCATCACCTGGACCCTACAAATCGCACTCATCAACACATGAGCCGGGATCAACGGCTTTACTTCCCTTCCGATGGCCAAAGATTTTTTCGCCTTAGAAAAATCCAACCGACGCTTAGCACTACACTACCGGCGCCGGTATGCCAAAAACTTGTAGTAAACTATTCATGAATGGGTCAAAATAATCATCTGAACGAGAAACAGTTGAAAAATGTTACATTCCACTTGAGAATCAGAACATTTTCGCTCAAAAACATTGGTTTTCAAAAGTGGACAAACTATGATCATAAAAGTGGACAAACCATCATCATAAATTATATTTAAAAAAAATCGCTATAAACCACCATCACATACCCTACAATCATACGCTATGCCCAAAGAGTCGAGAAATTTTGCTTAACGAAAAATTCCTAGACCAGACCGGGAATCGAACCCAGCCACCCCCAGCATAGTGTTGCTTTGTAGCTGCGCCTTTACTGACTGAGCTAAGGGATTGTTATTTTTTGTTTGTACACATTTCATTTGGAAGAAGGATGGAGGAAGCCAGCATAGGTGTAGCCAGGATTTCAAATAGGGTGGGTCAAGATATTTTTTAAGAGAGATAGAGAGAGAGAGAGAGAGAGAGAGAGAATTACACCGTCTTCTACTAGCGCACAGTGGTCCAGTAAGCTACTTTAGGCGGACATGAGGTTTTCAATAGTAATTTGTGGTTTTAGAGTTTTGGTTACTTTTGAGAACTTGTTGCAAACTTGTACTACACAGAAAAAAATAATTAATTTTAATAAGCGCGTAACATTTCCCCTCGTGTAAATCCAAGTCAAAGGAGCGTAAACATCGATATTGTTAGCAATCTTGCATACAACAGGCTAGATTCAGGCGTTATCTGGCTTAATTTTACATGAAATATCCCATTATTTTCTGCCAAATCTAGCATTCCCTTTATGTGCATTAGATAACGCAGAAAATTCAGTGTTTCTTTTTATCTGTGTACTATTTGTATGAAATTAATTTTATCTTGCATTAAAAGCAAGAGTGGCGTATAACCTAACTTTTTTATGACCAAATATAGTGTTCAGCAAAGTTGTAGAAATTGTAATAATAAAAAACTGTAGAACATATTTTGTTTCTAGCTTCAAAGCCTACTGCGATAATTCCGACAGAGTTCTACAGAATTGTTTGTTTTGAATGTCAATCCGCCTGGCTCTAAAAGAAAGGTTGGGATTGAGAGTCAATGAGCCACTTCCAGGAGGAGGCAATTCGAATGATGGAAACACAGCTCGCCGATTTTTCAGCGAAGTAAATGCAGTTGCCGAAAACACAGGGCTAGATAAAAACCTTATATCGAAATTCGCAACCCTTCTAAAAGTCGTCGATCTAATCCGAGAAATTGAAGCAGAAGCTTTTGGACAATTTGCTCAAGATATTATATCTTCTCACCTTCGATCCCGTAATTTCACTTATCAACAGACGTACAGCTCGTGGTGAGACTCAGTTTGATTTACCTGAAGAAGCTCGAAAACTAATAAAAATTCACTAATATCCTATTGAGCCTTTTCCTTTGAAAACACGTGGTAATTGTCATATTCTGAACAGAGATAGTCATGATTTTTGTGTGTTTTGATTCTATTTGAGCTCCTTCTGCATGTTTTTATTGAAAACTTTATATTACAGAAAGTAGCTAAAAATTTACTATAAATTGACAACAAGAAGAAATGCAACTCTTGCGTTTAATGCAAGAAAAAAATAATTTCATACAAATTGTAGTACAACAAGTTTTCAACAAGTTCTCAGAAGTAAGCAAAGCTTTAAAACCTCAAATTACTATTGAAAACCTCATGTCCGCCTAAAGTAGCTTACTGGAACACGGTGCAGCGGTTGCACACACTGAACACATAACATTATACAACGGACAACACAACGTTCGTTGGACCAGTAGAATGAGGACATTTTCAAGTTCCACCGGCTAGAGCAGGAATCGAATCCTCACTTTGTGACAATCCGTCTGATCGACGGGTGGATTCTCTTCTCTACGCTTACCCAAAGTACTTTACAATACCCGTCAAATTTTTGCAACAACATTCAACCATTCTAGGCTTGTTTTGGAATTTAAAAAAAAACAAAAAGGATTTTAAAAATCCTTAGGTTTTCCACATGTTTCCGCATTCAATAGCAACCATGGGAAAATCTAGCGGGCACTGTCATGAGTCGAAATATTTACTTTACAGTCGTGTTGGATTTTTGTATACCCACCGAGTTTGTTCACAGTTTGTACTGAAAATAAACTTTTCCTCACGACCTTCTCACCCACACTGAAAATTAAATTTTGATTTTATTAAGAAATCGAAGGTAGGACTAATAAATTCTATTCGTTGTATTCGTTGTAAATAGATTTGTACTTTTCAAAAAGCTACCTTCGTACTCAATGCCACACGCGTAACTATCTAAAACACGAAGCATTTATTGACATATGTTATTGAAAATAACATAAACTACTACGAATATTTTGTTATCAATAAAAAAGAAATGTCTCTCTGGTGGTTGCATGATTGACTGACAGATCTTCTATATCGATTGAATTTTTTTTTTTTAAATTAATGATTCCAGCGCACACGAGGAGCAATACCAACATGTATGAGTACGATTGAAGAGAACCAGCCTTTGGTTGATCTCCATGAAATTAATTTCGTGCACTGTACAAAGAGGTGTAATGATAGCATTTCACCAGATGACAAGCATTAAAAATGTTTTATACAATTTACGAGACATTTGTTCTATGTAATATGTCAATAAGCAAACTTTGGATGACGTCTGTATTGAGTTATCTCAAAAAATATTAATCCATCCAATGTTTCACAGAGATAATGATATCATTGAGTATAGGATCAAGTCTCCCCCGGTAGGTGCTAAACCAATGAGCCTGGACGTCAATAGAAGCATAAAGTTACCAGAAGGCACGAAATGCATCTACGCACTCTAATCTAATCTAATCTAATCTAATACAAACGCAGCCAGTATGAGAGAGCATCCTGGAAATAATTGGGTTAGATAACGCCCAATTATTTTTTTTTGTCAATATTGATGCTTGCAGCATATCAGAGACATGATACAAGCGTCAAAGCGGCCAGGCCTACTGCGTTGCATTAACCGCAAAAGATGATTCTGTAAAATGGGTTGGATTCAAATGAATAGATTTGAGGCCCAAAACATTTTGTGAATCTACAGGGGTGGAAAGATGCGTGGACATACCGTACCATACGCTCCGTGATAAAAAATAATGATATAATATTGAAATAAATTATAAAAATCCGAGTAAAATGGCATGATAATAATATAAATGTAAAATTAATATGCAATTTAATATGGAATAGTATATACAATTTACTGTAGGAATATTATATTGATGTCCTGCTGCAATTGTAGAAGAATTTGCTTATCAATAATGAAACTGAAAGTTTGGAAAATGCATCGTAGCCATTTTTTTTTACGATACTCAGGAGCTCTATGGATGATCTGAAATTATAAATTACATAACAAATAGTACGTCTAAAATTTTGATGTGCTGTTCCGTCTCCTTGCACCGCTATAATCATTTGTAGTATATCTCATATCATACAATGATTCTTATTTATGATCATAATTTAACTGTTAATTAGCTGTTTAATTTATTGTTTATTAATAATAATATGAGAAAGACAAGCTATTATTAGAGAATGCATATCTGCAACTTATTTGATCACCCTCTCATCGAAATACTTTAGCCGTTATAGCTACTATACTATTAATCATTACGACCTAGAAAGATTAGTATTTGTATTCACAATAAAAGTTAGAGAATGTAATAAATAGATAGATGTGTGAACACAATATATCTGACTACACTGGATGGTCACAGATCTAATGCAATACAGACGCAGCCAGTTAGAGAAAGGATCCTGGAAACACCTAGGCTAGATTATGTCCAATTATTTTTCTGATGCTTGCATTACATCAAAGACACAATAAAAACGTCAAAGCAGCTACTGCGTTGTATAACCAAATGCACAGAAAACCGGAATCTGGTCGGAATCTACATAATCGCATCCGTTCAGTCGTATCATGGCATACATGGACCAACTCCACCTGAAATTGAACATAAAAAAAATCTGCAAATACATGGATTTTAAACAATATACAGCATATAATGGCAGGATGTCATTTGTGACTACAGTAGAAGATATGTTCCATCGACTAAATCCGCGAATCTACAGGTCAGGAAGGATGCGTGGACATACCATGTTCATACGCTCCGTAATCTACTGTCAAGTCAAATATACAATGGAAACACATACATATTTGTATGCAACCTGAGAGCTCACCTGAAATTGAACATAAAAAAAATCTGCAAAATACATGGACTCTTAAACAATATCTACATGCATATAATCGGCAGGATGTCATTTGTGACGTACAGTGAGAAGAATATGTTACCATCAATTAAATGCTGTTCATTGTACTTGAGTTATTCTCTACGCAAGGATATCATGGTATCCACTACGAATACTGCGTTTAGCAAGTGATACTAGCTAGTTCAGTACAGAATAAAACACGTAAATAGTATTACTAATGGCAATGCTGAAAGATAATAAAAAGAAAAATAAAAACACTTCTTGATTCTTGTCGAAGCCACCTGAAAACATGAGGCTCCATGGTCAGGTGTCTCTCGTATACGAATAATTTAAATCCTCGGTCTGGCATGAAGTGTCACTGAGCGCTAAGAGAAACTCGTCATCTCACAATGTTCACCAAAGTAAGCAGTTTAACCAACAAGGAGACAATTCTTAAAATGAGAAGAAAATAATGAATAACGAAATATTAGTTCAAATCTTTAGAAGTATACAAGCAATGATGATTGAGCGTGCAGCAATACTGCATGACGAGTCACGCAGTTTTCAAATATTCCACAAACCGAAATAGCAATGCGTCTTTATGGCAGCGATGGAAACGTTAATGCGAACAGAAAATTTAGTCGAGCACTCGACACTGAAGAAGTCTGTAAGTAGCAGACTCGAAAACAATACGAGCCGTATCTGTCAAAACGATTAAGGCTCATAGTGGAGATGCTAAATGGAATTTGACTCCCGACTGGTAATTACTAGCGAAAACTTTCCATACCCAAAGTCACAGTTTCCAAGGTTTAAATGTTTTTATTTTTAACAAAGTGATAAAAACTGACAGCTCCGTTAAATTTTAAATTCTCGGGCTAGCGCTTGCTGCGCTCACATGCACGAAATACAGTTCTACTATTATTACGCTCAGCAAAGCTTTTTGTTTTTAAATTGTGTTTAGAAAAAAGTGAAAGTGAGAAACTTTAATATAACTTTAACTTGGCAAGCAAACATTTAATATAATGTTTGAACATTTAATGATACGTTTACTTAGCTCTCTGAATGACGTTATCGTTGGACATCCAGCATTCTCTCTTCGGATTCCATTTTCCGTGAATTTCAAATCCAATCGTACAAAGTCTACGATGCAAACCACTTGATTTCTTCTTCATGCCATGAAAAATATACTCCAGAACTTCAGAGTATACTTACAAGCTCATGGCCACATGTGGTTGCACACGTGGAAACAGTAGTCCACTCAATTTTTTTATTTCTTCACGAAGTTTGAAAAATCAATACTGACATCTTAAGCAATGTGCTCCCCCGATGACTCTGAAAATTCAACACTCTGAAACGTTAAATCTTTATATAACTATTACACTCGGGACTATCTGGAGATGCCAAGCATGAACTAGACTATCCCTCGAATAGTAATCACCACCTGAGAAACTTTTCCATACTGCGAAATTCACAATTTCACAAATTCAAATGCATCGGGGATGTTTTAACAAATTCAGGAAATCAAATCTGACAGCTCTCACGGAAAACTCAACTCGTACCTCGGAGAAGCGCTTGCTGCGCTTCCCGCACGAAATGCCATTCTACGTACTTCTTGACTTCTGCCAAATCCCTAAATTGCAATTTTAAATGGATTCGCATAGATTGTTCTTAAGAAGCTTCTCCAGCCCCATCTGGAGAAGCAGCACGTTTCAGGATAATGTTGTGCAATCCTTTGAGATGTGTTTTCTTTCAGCTTGTGCTGGTGCCTTCACAGTTAGCTGCCTTTGAACACTTCATGCACTTGACAATACGCTACATGTGTTTTGCTTGTCTCCGTACGAATAATGAAAACCAAACAGAAAAGCAGACAGAACATACCGTGGCTTAATTTATCTACTTGCAAATTCCATAGTTACTTTTTTCTCCGTGAATTTTCAGACGCTAGTCACTTGAACTAAAACTGATTTAGGACAAATTCTGCTATAAATTTGTTCTTGAGCACGATTTCTTATCCTGGACTTCTGGAGATGTCCTCTTCAGAGAAACCTTTGTTGGAAGTTTAAAAATACTCCAGAACGTCTGTGGAAGTATGTAAAATTCCGGAACTATTAGGAAGTTCGTGCAATTCAAATGAGAAGTCTGCAAGTTTACAGACATGTCCGTGAATATGGCATCCCTGAATAGACTTTACATTATATTTCGCTCTATTCAAAGTAATTTTGAGAAATCCTTAGGTTCTCGAAATGTTAACAATGTTCTCGCTCTGAGCTTTGGCAAAAGCTATCGTTGGCTACTGTCTAGAAAGTTTCAATCTATCCTTTTCGTAGAAGTTTCTGTCGGAACTTCTGGACGAATAATTAGAAGAAATTATTTCCTAAACATGAGTAGATAGTTCAGTTCCTCCACATTCTAAGACGCATCGTCCTGAGGATGTTTTTCCAGATTTCTTGAGAAACTTAGAATGTCGGTGCTCATATCCTGGTTAGCGTCCAGTGTGAATTTGGGGATGTCTTTTTCTGAACTTGCCAGGAAGATCAATTTTGAATTTCGTGGGAAGCAACTCCAAAACCTCTAGAGAAATTCTAAATTTCAGACGAAGTCACGTCTCACCATACTTCTATCCTAGAAGCTCTGATAAGATGGCGCGAATCTGAACGGCATGATTGACTGAAGAACCGTTACTGTACTAGTGATAATTCTGGTAACGATAGTGATCTTGACGACTTCGGTAATGAATTTTTGAAGGTTCAATGTCTTGCATGAACTGCTTGCGTCCCAATACTGGTGAGAAGTTTCTACCGTTGACCGATGAGGAGCAAGTTGATTGTTTCGATGAAAGCACTTAACATTTGCGCGAAATACGATTGTCGGTATTAAGGTGATCTGAACTCCAAGGAAGTTTACCAGTTGCCAAGACTTACTTCTTCAGAAGCAAACGGAACTCTACACGCTCGAACCGTCAGAAAATTAGAAGAAAAATTAGTAACTTCCATTTAATTCCAACTACCTTTGCTTATCTTCGACAGATACGCGTATTTCGTCTACAATGTGCAGACTTCTTCAGTGTCTCGTACTAATAAGTCGAGTTATTAGTACGAGACACTGAAGAAGTCTGCACATTGTAGACGAAATACGCGTATCTGTCGAAGATAAGCAAAGGTAGTTGGAATTAAATGGAAGATACTAATTCTTCTTCTAATTTCTAGTTACAGGTATTCCACTAAACAGCTCAAACCCTCTAGCGTTCAATGTTGTTATCCGTGGTCTCGATGCCATGGACACAACGGACATCAAGGAAGAATTGGAACATCACTACAAGCACCGTGCCCAGATCGCTCCTGTGAGAAACGCGAGGAATTCAAACGCATCCAAAAAGAGGCGGCAGCCCGAAACCAACCAAGATGTCGTTTGAGGGAAGCTCCCAACTTCGACATGAATAACTTCCCTCGGTTCCCCCATCAAACCGATGAACAACCTACCACCCGACAGGCTGGCACGAGGGCCCCTCCTCCAGGTTGGTCCTATAGGGATAGGCTATGCCAGCGTGAATGACCCGCCGCAGCAGGGCAGACTCTGCCATAGGTCGACTCTGCGCAATTACTATCACCTGAGCAACTCCTGCCAATTTTCCACGAGATGTGGCAACAATTACAACAGTGTCGCACCCGTGCTGACCAAATCCTTTGCCTAGGGGAATTCATCATTCGACATGGCTACTAACAACTTCAACATCTTATTGTGGAACGCCCACGCTGTGAAAGCGAAGGCATTGGAACTCCTTGATCTAGCAAAGAGAATAGAAGCAGAGATCATCGTCATAACGGAAACATACCTGAAACCTGGAACCAATTTTTGTCTTCCCGGATACACTACGGTGAGATTGGATCGGACACCCGCTCTAGGAGGAGGAGTCGCAATAGCCATCAAACAACCAATCATGTTTACAGTGCAACCAAACTACAAGACACTAACGATAGAGGCAGTCGGTGTTGAAGTAAGTACATTAAGTGGTCCAGTCCTTGTAATTGCCGCCTACTGCCCCCTCCAGTGCTACGAAGGACGTGGTAAGGCACGACAGTTTAAAAATGATCTTGTTAAGCTGACCAGACACCGTAAAAAGTTTGTTGTGGCATGCGATCTAAATACAAAGCACAAGGCATGGGAAAATCACCTCCGCAACAAAAATGGTAATCTCCTGTTCGATGAATCGCAGTTGGGTTACTTCATGGTGCATGCTCCAAAGGATCCGACATTCGTATCGCCGACGGATAACCCGGCCTCGCTGGACATCTTTCTGACCAACATGGTGGTCCCACTACCGTCAACCATCAATGAACTTAGCTCCGACCACTTACCCGTACTACTTAGAGTTGGTGGCGACGTCGAACGTGGCCTGCGTTGCACTAGTAAGGACTACCACCGAGTAAATTGGGTAGTGTTTCAACAAAAAGTCGATTCCAGAAACGACGCAGATATGCAGCTGGAAACCGTAGAAGACATCGATCGGGCTGTGGAAAACCAGCAAGAAGCCATCGCAACAGCAGAAAACGAATGTGTCCCACGAGTGGAAATTGTAAGTAGCCAACTTCATTTCGACCCAGAACCAGTGCTAGAAATGTGTTTAGAAGACAGTTCCAGCGCACTGGAGACTTGTAGAAGAAATTTAAGGCCAGTCATTTGACTAAAATTATTGCCTCTCGTGTGCAGGAAATGAAAAATGATAGGTTCGCAAAAGATGTTAGTAGAATGAATCGCTTTTCGAGACCTTTTTGGAAAATTGCGAAAATTCTTAAATCAAAGCCACAGCAGGTTCCTCCCCTAAAATGCAATAGCGATTTATTAGTATCCCCGTTAGAAAAAGCGAATGCCATTGCATCGAGCCACATAGTTAGTCCTATGGAGCAAGGGGTCTCAGATACACTGTCCACCTTGTACAACACTCCATGTTACGTCCCTGTAAACCAAAAAATCTCCGTTGAAGAAGTAACTGCCGCACTCAAAGGTGTGAAGAATAAGAAAGGCCCTGGATTTGATCTACTCTTTAACCTGGTGCTCAAAAACTTAAGCGTGTCCACTCTCTCCCATATTGCCAAAAATGTTAATAGATGTTTGGATCTGAATTACTTTCCGTCTTGTTGGAAGATAGCGAAGGTGGTTCCGATTCTTAAACCAGGAAAAGATCCCACTAGCCCTAAGAGTTACAGACCGATTAGTCTGCTGTTCGAAAAACTAATATTGAACCGCGTTCTAGATCATGTTAACATTAACAACATCCTTCTGCAAGAACAGATCGGATTCCGTAAGGGTCACTCGACTTCCCATCAACTGTATCGCGTAACGCATATCATCAACAAAAATAAATCCGTCGCTAAATCCACTGTCATGGGCCTTCTCGATGTAGAGAAGGCCTTTGACAACGTATGGCACGATGGGCTTATTTACAAACTATACCGTTACAACTTATCAATTTATTTAATCAAAATAATTCAGCACTACTTGCAAGAACATCAGTTTCGAGTGGCCCTTGGTGATGAACTTTCGGACAGCTTACTGATTCCAGCTGGGGTTCCCCAAGGAAGTCTACTTGGCCCAATTCTTTACACTATCTACACTTCAGATGTGCCTCAACTCCCCGATGGATGTTATATGTCTCTTTTTGCTGACGATACTGCCATAATGGTTAAGGGGCGCAATACCAAAACCACAGTCCGAAAGCTGCAAGAATGCCTGAACTCCTTTCAACAGTATGCATCCCTGTGGAAAATAAAGCTAAACGCAGCCAAAACCCAGGTGATAGTTTTCCCGTATAATCGCTCCCCAAGGTTGCTTCCCCCAGACGACTGCAAAATTGTCATGGATGGTGTTCCGCTCGATTGGTCTTCTGAAGTCGTGTATCTGGGGCTGACAATAGACCAAAAGCTCCTTTTCCGTTCTCATGTGGAGAAGACGAAAACAAAATGTAACAAAGTTGTAAAAGCGCTCTATCCTTTGATTAATCGCAGATCGAGGTTATGCCTGAAAAACAAAATTGCGATATACAAGCAGATTATAGCTCCGGTGATTAATTATGCTGTGCCCATCTGGCACTTCGCAGCCATGTGTCACCGAAAAACTCTGCAAGTTGTGCAAAACAAAGCGCTAAAAATGATCTTAAACGTTCCAAGTTGTAGAAGAACAACAGAGGTACATGAGCTGGCAGGTGTCCAAATGTTAGATCAGAGAATAATCACAAATTTTAATAAGTTTAAAGTAAAATGTCAACAATCAGAGCACATTATGATAAAGTCACTGTTTTTAGACAATTTAATATAGGTAAGATAGTTTTTAAGTAGTTTTAAGGAGAAACCATAAATAAAACCATAAACCATAAATGCAAAAAATCAAACTTCAATGCCAAAATTAAACAAAAACATGTAAATGAAAAAAGTCAAAGCTGAAATGTAACGAACAGCATCACTTGAAATGTAAATTATGCAGACAAAATCTAAAATCAAAATCTAAAAAAAAAGAAACATTAAGTTAAAAAAAAAAAAAGTATACATAGACAAAATTTGAGCGAACTTCTTCAGCAGGTAAGAAACTGATGGTTTTCTAGATGATGTACTTTAAATCATCAAAATGACAGTAATAAATTGGTAATCAATCATGATTTATGCATCGAATCATAAGTCCGAGTGATAGAGCTTATGATCGTATCATTAAAAGTTTAATAATTTGGAGTTTTAGACGTGTTTCCTAACAACTGATTAAAATAGTGACCCCTGATTAAGCCGTTCCCTGCCCTATTTTTTGTTTTTTCTTCTCGCAAAAACGACCCTGCAAAATCAAAACACGCCAGTTCCAAGCACGGCTTGCTGCGATCGGGAAAAGAAATTTCAAATAGTGTAAAAAATTATAAACATGTATTTATTGTAAAATGAAGAAGTTGATTTTTCAATTATTTCCGCAAATGGTGCAGTTGTCACCGAAAATAAATACGCAACGTTTGCTCAAATATGAATGTGTCGGTATCATCTCAAATTAGGGAAATTTAGTGAAAGCACACCGTGAAAATGTCAATGATTCAATCTACTCATGTCTAGTAACGGATCCTCTCTTAGCTCACTCGGTTAAGACGCAACTACATAGCAATACAGGGCTGGAGGTGACTAGGTACGATTTCCGGTCTGGTCTAGGCATTATTCACTGAGGAAAATTTCTCGACTTCCTATTAATAGGTATGGAAGTGCATTTAAACAACTAAGTTGAGACCAGGCAATAAGCTTATTGTGAAAGCGATAAGCTCGAAATGCTAAAAAAAAACAGAAGAAAACGAAGATATCTTTTAACCATGAAACGTATCTGATGAAGAACGTGATCCCGAACAATTACCACCTTATTTAATAACAATCAATTATTAGTCACCATTTATTCGCTGGCAACGTCTGGCTTCTAGCAACCTACCTATTACCAATCAAATTATCAAAAGAATTCATCTGCTCATCAAATCACTTGTCGAGAAGAATGCCTTTGATTTTTTTCCCGAGCCATCCCAATCTCCCATCACATCATACACATCATTCCGTCCGTGAGTCCGTCCCTTCGTGAAGGATCTTCCTGGACTGTCATGTGCGAAGTCGCTGCTCGCCGCATCATCGGATGAGTAAATTGTTATTGTAGCCTCGAACGACGAAGTTTAGGCACTGCCGGGTGCTCGTCGAATAACGTCATCCCCATCCCACTCTGCCCGTCTCGACTGTGCGACCTTGGTCGTGTTTGGTTTAGAGTTCAGAAAGAAGCCAATTAGCCAGTTAGTTTCAAGACTCCAAACATTCAATAGCAGGGGTCGTGAACTCTGCGCTGTTGAAAAAGATTCGACAAAAGAATCACACCACTGACTGTTGTTGAATGATTATTGTGGCGACCAATTCAGCCATTATAACAATCAAGACAGGTAGATTTTGGATAGGCACCTACCTACCTACCTGCCTATCTGCTTCGAACTTACTCGCTCAGGAGGTGGTCCGACGATATCTTCGAGAGCGGTACATTAATTTCATCTTCATTGCTATTCATCACGATTTCGTACGGTTTCGATCTGTGGAAAATATTGCGCGTGTAGTCATCAATTAGAAGCCTGTCTGGATGGCTCTTCGGATGATGATGGGATCTTTCGGAAGGACTGTATGGTGGTCATCAACTCAGCGGGTGAGGTGGCAAAGTTTGTTTTGCTAACCAGGAGTCTATTTTTAGGATCCGACTCAGTGACTCGAAGATCCGCTATGGAAGATCAATCGCACTTGTTACATGCGGTAGAGAGGCACATTCAGCTTCGATTTTATTTTCGTTTTGGAAAGAAATTCCTACAAACACACAAATTGAGCAAGATGCACTGCCGTCCAGTAGAAAGGAAATGCAACTCTTGCGGCAAAACCAGTTTCAGGTTGACTTCTTTCTTCCGAGAATCTTTTCACCTTCTTTTATTTCCATCCACGAGATGGGCCATACCTTCGCTGAGGGGGACGACTATGCTTCGATTTCTTCTCATGTTTCACGTATTTAAGTTGGAGAAAAAGTTCTTATTCCTTTCCTTATTACCAAAGTGCCTGACTGACCCCTCCCCGCGCCCTCCTCTCCTCTTCCCTCGTTCGTTCTATTCTAAGTTGAGGGGATGTGGATCTGGCGTAACTTCTAACCGCACGATCTGAGGCTCCCCCGGAACGTGATGCCACTTTCGACGGAGGCCTCTTCTCTTTTCTTTTGCCTTGCTGCTGTTATGTGCATTTTATGTGGGTACAGCAAGGGGCCGGTTGGGCTCACACTTGTAGGTTTGTATGCTGCTGTCTGGTTGCTTATGCTTCCCTTTGGATACATGTGCAGCAGTGTTGTTTGCCTTCTCGCTGGATCGACCACGGGGCGAGTGGACAGAAAGTGAATTCACCACAAGGCGCAGCAGAGAGGCTCTTCAATGGCGGAACTTTTTCAATATAGCAATGTTCAACGGTTGCAGAAAAAAAAGAATGTGCGCAAAGTTTCGTGGTTGTAAGGGCTCTATTGAAAAGTGGCATGAATTTACATTCCGAAGCGCTCTCCGGGTATATTAAATATGCAAGTTTGGAACATGGAAAACTAACTAATTTTTCTGAGAAGAACTCTATTGAAAAGTTCTTAGGGTTAATCAAATTTTCTTCTGAAAGGCGGAAAGGCCAGGTTTAGGAACTGATTATTTATATCAAATTTATTTTGACTCTAATTCAAAATGCATTACATTTGAAAATAGTTTTGATATTGCAACTGAGTGAATATTATTCGTTAAGAATCTACATTATAACTTAAGGAATGGTGAAATGAGTTGGTTATGAATGGTTATGCGCCAACTCTAATGGAAAATTTATGTAGTAGAAACATTTTCTCCTTCCTTTTAAAGACACATCAAAACTATTATTCTTCAGTGATGATCTAAGTGAACAGGCAGGATTGTTACGAAATGTTTGCAAAGAAAACCGCACCGGATCTGCACCATGTTATTTTAAACAAATGTGCCAAATCTGCGTGAAAGTTTGATTTTTTCTCTGTTCAAATACAGTAAGTTCCAAAATCGAATGTACGTCTGTGATTAGTAAAAAAATTGGAGATCGCAGTAAGCTGCGCTTTTGAACTACCGTGGAGTCACCATACTTTCCGCGGTTCTTAACTTTGCGCACTCAATCATTTTCGGATATATGCTATCTTAGTTTGAAAAATTTTACTACTGCAAACAATGCCTCACATTACCTAGGGAAATGAATTAAGCAAACATATTTCAAAAAACTCGTTAAACTCGAGATATGACCAAATATACATATAAAATTGCGCATTAGGAACCGCGCAAAGTATGGTGCGTACACGGTAATGCGTTTTTCTTTTGCTCCGTCGATTTTGCGAAAACAAACGTCTTGCTCAGTATTCGATACAACATATTCTGGTCTGCTGTATTAGGTTCTCGCCGAGCGATGTCACGAACACTAGCGTGCTGCTTTACACGTATAGGATCGATTTGTTTATTGTTTTCAACCACGAGATCAACTGTCAAAATGTTCAGGTTGACAACGGTTTGTTTTTTATTTTCAACCAGCAAAACGATTGTATTAGTGAAACTGCTTACTAATACTAACGGCGGCAGAGAAGTCTATGAAAGATTGCAAACATTGTTGTATGGCGCATGAAAGATTGCAAACGCTTCCTTTGGCTTGGAATGAAACGAGTGGAAATT
This sequence comes from Aedes japonicus, assembly GCA_034211315.2. Classification (NCBI taxonomy): domain Eukaryota; kingdom Metazoa; phylum Arthropoda; class Insecta; order Diptera; family Culicidae; genus Aedes; species Aedes japonicus. The sequence goes on along the minus strand of JASCZW010001707.1, from coordinate 151,108 downwards.
TTACGCGCTGGTTAAAAATCATTATTTATTTTTGTGTGTTTCTCGCATGTTTACAAGCTGAGAATACCTTGACAGGATTGCTTGGCAGGGTTCGTCTTGGAATTCTCGCCACTTCTAGTAAAATATTGAAATATTAGCACCGATTTCCCATTTGAACCGATTTATACCAACAGTAAGTGGGCTGCAAAATGGTGAGTCGACAACTGTGATGGAGCGTGCATCCCCGCAACATAGCTCTGGTCCTCACAAGTTCCTACCTCATGCTTCCACGGGTCAGCAGATGACAAAGACCGCCAGCTAAGGGTTGCGTACTTAGCTGGTAGTGCAGCCTGGGCACTGTTGTCCTCCTGACTTCAGCTAGATTGAGGAGGTGCGTGCCGAGCGTCTGTCCACCAAGGAGGTGCGGCTCAAACAGCGGCTGAGTAAGAAACGCTGTATCTCGTCAGCTATACCTTAGCAGGCAGTCCCACCAACGCAATGTAGCCAGCGCGGTAAGATAGCATGCTGAAGTTTTACCCTACCACGAAAAATGTAAGTATTCTTTATTTCTTTATACGGTATATAATTTTGGATCATCCATGGAATCAGAAGACATGCAGATAGTACACATGTTATTCTCATTTTATATTATAACCAGGGTTGCGGCTTATCATTTTTGACTCAGGCATATTCATTTGCCAATATCTCCTTTCAGAGGGTCGATTTGATAATATGATGTATGATGAACTTGTAGTGCATGAGTAGACCTACCACTTTGTTTAACAGTACATTGCTCTAACTCCTATATCTTCGACATGAGAGCGTATATTCACAGTGATCTTCACAATGATAATCGCGTGATCTTCACCGCGAAGATCACTGCGAATATACGCTCTTATTCCTCAGATATAAGAGATAGAGCTATGTATTGTTAGACCAAGTTGTAGGTCTACTCAAGCACCATAAGTTCATCATACATTATATTTTGAAATTGAGCTTCTGAGAAGAGCTATCGGCAAATGAATATGGATAAGTCAAAAATGATAAGCCGCAACCTTGATTATAACATCCCTTCACAATATTTTTTATGCTATTTTCAGCTTCGCATTTATCCATCATCGTAAGTTTTAGTCCACTTACCCCCCATGGAGCGAGATAAGGCGCTATAACCTTGGCAATTATTGCCAGGCTTTTGGTTCAAATGCCAAAAGTTCATCCACGGGCAAAAGGAGCATAAACTAATCTTTCTAGCATCTATGCTCCCAACGATAAGGTACAAATTATCACACTGTATAACTCAACATGGAAGCGTTTGGTACGGGAGGTCCACGCTTTCTTCCTTCCCTTGATTCAGAGTAGTAAAGCGATTTTAGATCTTTCTGGAATCGCTCTATTTCTTGGAATCCTCTCTGCGGCACATACTACGCAGTTGGCCTGGTCGATGACAAGAAAACATCATTTTCCAGGATGCTTTCAAGAATTGGCTGCGTTAGTATGAGATTAGATTAGATTAGATTAGATATTTATGTCTTGAATATAAAGTGATAGTAACAAAAGCGTCAAAATTATTTATCTGATTTTTTTTCAAAATCTGTTCTATTTAACAGTATAAATTAAAAGCTCTTTATTCAATACCTTAGCTCGAATTAATGGTTGTAGTTTTATTTAATGTTTGCTTGCTTTCTCATTTATTGTGTAAGGACGCGAGGGAGGTTGGGAGGATTGCTACCATCACTTTAAATTTCAATTTACGAGGATTTAATAATGCAACAAGAGGTAGGTTGGGTTTTCGGTAAGTGAACGGTTGGAAGTGCATTGACTTACTGTAGCTGCTTTTTACATATTCAAGTAATTTAATTTTTATAGTGTAAAATTTCAAGTTGAAATTTGTATATATATATTAATTGGGTCTTTCATGATGTCCTTCTATATGAGAAAAGTGAGACCTTGTAAAAACCAGCACAGTATATGCAGTTACGTTCTTGGTCCATTCATATTGGATCAGTCTATAAAAGCAAATGAGTGCTATACGAACAACATGCAGTGGAAAATGCGTTGGAAAGTAGTATTTCTTGATTTTATTATGCAACATAAAGACTGATATGCTTTTATGGTAAGTTATTTGAATTGTAATTTTTTTTTTTGTGAGATTTTTCCTTATTTTATTGCGCACAACTATTTTATAAGGAACAGTAGAAATTTGCCATATCCCAGTACATTTACTAGTGCAAATAAAAACAAAAATAAATGTGTTAATTGAATCTAAAGTTCAGTATAGCCGTGAAATTTTCTTTTGTCTTAACTTTTTATAAATTATTTATGCTAAAAATTTCCACTGTTCCTTAAACAACTATATAACGGGGATTCCCTAGGGGGGTAGCCTAAGGCAGTCGAAGGATTTGTTGACTGGACAAGGGTTCGTGGAGTCGCCAGTCCCTTGTCATGCGAAGACACGCGGCCTTCTGGCCGTAGTCTTCCGAAGGTCCTCACTGAGATCGGCTGACCCTGCTACAAGAAGCCATCACGTAGGCTATTCTCTCAGAACAACCTGCTGAGAATAGTCCTGCAGCCATAGGTAATCCTTGCACTGATGGTGGGTTCTTATTACACATCACACATCACATCACATTTATACCAACAGTAAGTATGCTGTTAGAGTGACTCACAAAATGGGATAGTTGTTTACTTGGCACAAGATAACGGCACGGCGAGTAAAGGCCGTTCACACCAAAATCCAGACAAAGTATTTATCCTGTTTCTTAGTCAAATCACTACGAAATGGAATGAAACTTGTTATGTACATAACTAATAAACAGACAAACGTGAATCACACACATTGTTTACAACAGCGCATTCTGTATTCAAGTTGGCGCCGTCTGAACTAGCACGCAGGAAATCTATCTTGTACAAATATTTGGAATATAATAAATGTGGTTAAACGTTATAAAGAGAGTCTTACTGTCGAAAGGAAGGAGAAGAGTCCTTGCTGCTTTTCAGGCAACCCCGAAGGTTTCAAAAAGGACAGTTGCGAAGAAAGTGCAAATATCAATCGGTTTTGTGCAAAAAGTGAAGTCTAAGGCTGCATTGAGATCATTCAAAGCTCAAACATATTGTAACGCAGAGCAACAAAAATCGGTAAAAACACGCTCCAGAAAGCTTCATGAAAAAAAAATTTCATTGTGTTGTCTTGGGTGACGAAACATACAGCATCAAAAAATTCAAATATCTCTCGGGAACGGAATTTGACACTGCAACTAGCCGGAAAGATGCCCCTGGACATCTAAAACGGAAGTATAAAACCAAATTCCTTGAAAAATATCTGGTCTGGCAAGCAATATCCCAAGTAACAATTTTGGTTTTGTAAGGGTTCTGAAGAGCATGAATTAGACTTCAAGAATGCTATAAAACCATGATAAAACCAGCAATGTTCCTTGGGTATGTTCCTGTGGGCTAAAATCAGAGATTTTAGTAACCACAAGTACCGTAAGTGCTGAGATTTACCAGCAAGAATGCCTCAAAAAGCGGCTCTTATCTTTCCTGAGAAAACATGCGACTCAATGCTTGTTCTGGCCAGCTTTCAATACGCCAAAGATACAATCAATCACTTGGTATAAGCAAAATAACGTTATTTACGTTCCCGAACATTGTAATTCACCAAATTGTCAACAACTCCTCCCGATTGAAACATACTCGCCAATGGTCAAGGGAAACCTCAAAAAGAATTTCGTTCGGCTTACTGCTTCGAAGAAAATTGACAAGGACACCGTGCAAAGATTGATGGAAGGAGTGAATAAGATAGTGCGCGCAACAGTTTATGGAAATAAATTTATAAAAATCTGTATGCAATTGTGTTGAGTATCACATTTATCTATAAAATGAAAGAAATAGTATGAATCAAAAACATGCTTTTGTTTTTCTAATATATTTTCTGTATGTCCGGATTTTGGTGATAACGGCCTTTATGGTAAACCAAATGTATGGATCATAATTAATTTTGACATTCGACGAACGACCGCATCTCACCAAGAAGCAGCTTTGTTTTTTTTCTGTGCTCTCTCGATCGCTCACGCCGCCGAACAATAGATAACCGACATAAAAAGCAAAGCACTTTGCTCGATACCAAAGCATCGACGCCATGGTGATACGGAACCTATTAGCAGTTTTATTGTTCTTTTTTCTGTGCTTACTTGCTCACTCGCGCCACCGAACAGAAATCCGAAACAATAGATAATGGAGTGGTGTATGTGGTGAAATGTAATGGTTTTCTTTCCAAATAGCACTTTTTTCCGTTTCATATTCAACAATTTTACTGTCGTCGCCATTTGCATCGACTGTGTCCTTGGCTGTGCCACACCGGACGAGCTTCCCTCAGCACTTTCTATCGCTCGATGTATTGCGGCGGACAACCTTTGACGTTAGGTTAGTATTAATGTATTGGTGATAACGAACCGTTGGTACTGGATGGTATATTGGTATATACCGAAGACAGCTTGTTACCGAGACAGTTGGGAAGTGCCAGTGATTAGAAAAGGCTGACCAATCTTTATTCTGTTCTATTTCGTCGATAAAACACAGATGCAGCGACCATGCCGGGATTCAAAGCTGGATCGGATCCAAAGAATAATTGGTGAAAGTGGCGCAGAGCGTTTGAAAGATTCATAGTAGCAAACGGTGTAAAAGACGATGACGATAAATACAATCTATTGCTAGTATTGTGTGGAATTGAACCTCAGACATATTGTGATAAAGATATATTATGATAACTTTGCTCCTCAGCGAAATAAGTGTTTCGAGAGGCACATGTTTCGAGCGCTGTAACACGAAGTTGACGAGAGCTTCGAAGATTTTGTTTTTACACTAAGAGAACAGGCAAATTGTTGAAAGTTTATTCATGGCGACGATATGATCGTAGACCAGATCATCGAAGGCTGCGGCTCTGTGGAACTGAGGAAAAAGTTACTAACAGAAGAGAAGCGCAGAAGCGCTGATGATAGGTCGGAGGCATTTAAGGGCTCGTAGTATTTATGGACGATTTCCTCAATCACGGATAAACAGACAGAGAACATGACCAAACTTCTTTGAACAAGAAGTCTTTGAACGCCTTGACGATTCTTACTTGCAGATCAATGACCAGAAATCATTGTTCAGGGTAGATTAAGTGACGTTCTTAGGACATATCATATCGACCAATGGAATAAGATTAACAGACGACAAATTCCAGGCTAAAGGTGACCTTCAAGCTATAGTATTGGTGATAACGAACCGTTGGTACTAGAAGGTATATTCGGTATATACCGAAGACAGCCTGTTACCGAGGCAGTTGGGAAGTGCCAGTGATTAGAGAAGGATGTCCGCCGCAATACATCGAGCGATAGATAGTTCAGAGAGAAGTTCGTCCGGTGTACAGCCAAGGTAACATTCAATACACTGTGATACACCCCAGTTTCTCCATGCGAATAGCACGCTACTCGCATTGGAATCAAAACCTGTAGGGGAACAAAGGGCCCATGGGCAACAAAAGACAACTAGACTAATACTTAACACATCAGCATGGGCTCTATCCAATTGCTCAGTTTGCGATTTGTTTATTTTTAGTTATCGATCACCTATATGGATGTAGCAGTCCGTCTTTGTGAACCAAACTCTATCCTTACCAGAACTAAATGCCTCCTAAAAGTTTACAAACCCGGAAACGAAATGAGGGAGATTGTATTATCTGTAGGATTTCCTGCCCATAAGCTAGCAAAATGGCTAGTAAAAGGTATCTCTGAGCAATTCTCAACAAGTTCAAGTCGTAAAGCCCGGCACTTGCCCCTAGTGTACCGATCAAGGATGCAATTAACCTTCTAGAAGACTGGTTTTTAAAACAAGATTGTCACTTACGGCATGGAAACCAAAAAGAACACCTATGGGAAACCCTCTATCCCCTTTCCTCTCTAAACTGTTTATGGCGAGTCTAGAAACAATCCTAAAAGAGAAAACATTATACGAACTCGTTGAAATAGGAATGTCACCTGATTTGAAATCGAAACAGCTTTTGGGGGTGAAATAGTATAGAGTAATAAAATTTTCAATCGCAACGATGAACATAGCTTGACAACAAAATCACAGGCTCAGCATGGGCCCTGTACTGTGATTATTTGACGATGTTCTCGAGCGTTGTTATGGACGGTGAAAGTTATATCTTTGAGGATTTCCAGCTTTCGGGACTGGTTTTCAATTCTACTATGGCCAAAAATACTAAAGCTGAGTATTTCAGGACGAAGAAAGCAACGGGATTTCCCAAAATAAACAAATCCTTGTTTGTCAAACACTTGTGGTAGAAAGAGTAAACCTTTTAATTACAGGTACAAAAAATAAGGAGATTTACCAGAAAGAGTACCTGCAGAAACCTTCATTAAAAACCGCAAAAAAAAAGTTTTGCTCTGGTCCGATTTGACATCACGCCATTATGCTAAAACTGTGATGGAGTGGTACGAAGCAAATCAAGTGAATATTGTACGTATGTATGTAATAAAGATACCGCATGTAATAAAGATGTCCGTATGTATGTAATAAAGAATGGAAGACACATCCATTAGACAGTGGATCGTACTCTACGTATGACTTGATTAAGTTCGTCATCTGCCTGTATTCAGTTTAACTGTATGAAGGGCCAAATCAGAGGCATTTACGAATTATCCGCGGAGTAAGAAGAATCTCCTTCCAGTGATAAAATGCCACGCAATGTCGAACAAACCATCATACCGGAGGACTTTCCAATAAGTGGGGAGAAAAGCCCGCCTTCAATTCACGAAATGTTAATGACAGGCAATTCCACTCTCCCCGTCCAATTGTGGAGCAAATCAAGTGAATATTGTATCAAAAACAGTAAATCCGCTAAATTGTTCAGAATTACACGCAATTGAGGGATATTGGGCCCTGATGCAGCGGAAGCACTCTGAAAACCAACAAGAAATAAAAGATATCAAACACTTCCAACAAATTTGGTCAAAGACGGCTACCACATGTGAAGAGTTTGTACAAATCCTAATGTATGGAGTTAGACGGAAAGTTTGAAAATTTTATGTAAATACCGAAAAACTATGTTTTGACTTCGTGAATTGTTAAAAAAATATCTTATGAATCTGAAATAAACACAGCTACAATTGAAATACAATGCGAAATTTGTGTTTTACTCAAGTTTTGAGGTGTCCATATTATTGTGGATACAGACCTTATTGCCCAAATCAGGTATGATGTATGAAATATTGCAAACAATTTCGTTGTTTATGCTTGCTTTGGTTTGAAATTGTATGAGGGGCAATTTTACGCGGCTTTTAAAAATAAGCATTTTTTGAGATTTGGCATTTCTGATCCGAACATCGAAAATATAGCCAATAAGCACCCCGCTGCTTTGCACGGGAGCGAACGATAAAAAAGTAAATCAAGTGTAGTTTGGTGAAAAACTTATTTTCCCATCAATCTTGTTTTAAAAATATTGAGATTTGAGAAAGCTTATGGGAAAAGAAATAAATATCGTTTTTCTCAACAAACGATGCACAAGAAGTGAAAAACAACAGTTGTGTTTTTTTTTAATTGAAATATCCTATTCAGCAAATCTGCAAGTAGAAGACAACATGCGCGTTTCGGTCAATAGTTAAGCAATTATTAAACTTAACTTACTTAAAAACAAATTATTAAGGGCTCCAACTTAGAGATTAGAACAGTTAAATTAAACTCTTCGGTACGTTAAACAGAAAAGAAAAATGATGTCCTAAATGATGGGCAAATTCTGGGGATACTTAAGTCTGGTTCTGTTAGTGCTAGATATGATCAGATTAAAATTTCGATAAATCCACCATCTTCATACTAAAAACTTTGCTAAATTCCAGTCCTGTCAGTTATATTATGTTTATATTTTCATGCACGGAAAAATTTTTTAAACACAGTCTTATCAATGACGAATAATTGATATTCATCCGAACAGAACTTTGTAAAATGTTTTCGATGCTCACGAAAATCCTAAATATTTGTCAAAGTTCAGAAAATGTTTTCTTTAGTTTAGCTCGAAAGTAAATAGCCATGATTTATGACAGTAAAGTTATTAGTTTGTAGCTTCTAGAGAGCATTATTGCTCCGACAAACAAATGGTGCACGACCAGTCAAATTAACCTCCTAATATAGAATCCTAGAGGGTTTGAGCTGTTTAGTGGAATACCTGTAACTAGAAATTAGAAGAAAAATTAGTATTTTCCATTTAATTCCAACTACCTTTGCTTATCTTCGACAGATACGCGTATTTCGTCTACAATGTGCTGACTTCTTCAGTGTCTCGTACTAATAACTCAACTCTGTCGAAGATAAGCAAAGGTAGTTGGAATTAAATGGAGAATACTAATTTTTCTTCTAATTTCTAGCTCCAAATATAGTCCAAATTGGAATCATTTCAAAACGAGTCAACTTTGTTGAGATTACTGGTAATTCATGGGTATTTGGAATGTATTTGTTAGCCCTACTGTGTGTACACAGATAAAAAGAAACATTGAATTTTCTGCGTTATCTAATGCACATAAAGGGAATGGTAGAATTGGCAGAAAATAATGGGATATTTTTAAGTAAATTTGAGCCAGATAACGCCTGAATCTAGCCTGTTGTATGAAATATTGCAAACATTGTTGTATGGCGCATGAAAGATTGCAAACAATTATTGCAAACGAGGGGAAATTTTACGCGCTTGTTAAATTTTTTTTTCTGTGAATTTAAGCAAACAAAAATTAATCGTTGAAAACTACAGAGCAATTTTTTTCGGAATTCTAAGACTTAATACCGAAATTATTTGAAAAACAAGAAAAAATTGATGACAAACTTCCTCTCCGAAGATTGCAGCGATGCATCATTGGCAGCAAAGCTCTAATTGACACATCCGATTCGGTTGAAATCCCTCGTCCGAGGATGTAAATTTACCAGTGTTAAGTTTAACACGTCATGACTCGTTTCCCCATTCGCTAATCCCCCATTTGGCGGTTGGTCATCTTAATCTGCATCATTTGCATCGGTTTGAGTAAGCAATAGGGCGCGCAAAATGTCGTTGGCACTTATTGTGATCGCCAATCAGCGAGATCGACCGGTTCATGTTCAATAACAACAAGGAAGTTTCTGATCAAGTGCATACTTCATTCCACTTGGCGTCCGACGACCGACGCAGTTCCCAACGATCGAGAGAAATTCACATCGCCTGGGCTGGGCTTTGGACAAGGTTGGAATGACCCAGTCCAAGGTTATTGATTACGGAAAGGCCCCGGTCTATGTCATTCGTGCCCTGTGGTGCGAGATGTATTTCGTTTAACACCGAAGGAGGAATATTTAACCGATGTAAGGAACGAAGAAAGACGCGCACTTGGGCACAGACACTTGGAGGAATGTAGCGAATTCCTACGATTTACGGCGATGTGGTCTGGGTTGGAATAAATATTACCCCTAAAGGGTAGAAATCTCAACGCGTAGCAATAAAAACAAAATCAGAGGGCAGCGCGAAATTTATGGGTGTGCTGAATATGTGCTGATTCGTGGAATCGATGCGCTTCGGACGCCGCAAGTTTCAAGGTTCATGATAGGACGGGATAGCAATTATAAGCAGGATTCTGGCAGAGTTGGTTTTGGTCTTGGACTCGTGAAATCGAGAACCATTAATCTTCTTTTTCCGGCGGTGCTGGATGTTGTGGACGCTATGCAGCTGATAATGAATTTGGTTCCGTCCTACAGCTGCTGCCGTCCAATCCGACGGGATTGGACCAAATAGACGAACATTTGAACTTGCCCGCCACCGAAGTTCGTGATCAACTAAATTGCACCAATTACTGTCTCCCTGCAGCACAATCCCTGCCCTAGTATTTCTAGAGTAGTGAGCACATGCATTTACTAGATCACAGCCAAAGCCATGTTTGAACGAACCGGTAATACTAATAATTAATCGTGTGTCTTTAGCGCACACGACACAGTAGGCTCTGAGCACTGCATCACGTTGTCGAACGACGGTAACTACTGGTTTCGGATTGGAGCAGTAGGCGGTGGCGTCTAAAGCACGCGTCGATTGTCGATTGCCCATGCAGTGGAGACAACAGATCATCAAACTTTCCGATACATACGCGTGTCGTCGTAATTTGAATAATTTCTATGTCAATACGTAAATTAACATTAACGGGCTTCTGTTGTCCGTTGCTGCATGCTTTCATGGCTGGTGGAAGTTTGAAAACAGAATTGACACCAGCTCAACGATTCGGGAAGTGAGCTGTATTAGAACATACGTTCAATTACACGAGGCTGTTAGAACTTTGCAATTTAAATCAAGCAGTTTTACCCCAAATTGGGAGAACTCAAGGTCTCATATGACGACACGCAGTACTGCGGCGAGGGGTCCAGCTGTGGGTTAAAGAAGTTTTGATTCCTGAAGAACAACATCAACTCAAGGCCCCTCTTCACAAACGTACATTTTTTAAATTAATAATATTCACGGCAATTAGTGCGATTAATGACGTCAACTTGATGATCTCATGCAACTGCGTCTTGTCTGGCGATCAATTTCAGCGCGATTCTCGATTCTATCGGGAACAAAGCCTCGAGGATTTCAACCATAAATGCGTTCAGACAAGTGGAACAACCTTTCTGGCACGCCATCTCATTTTGGCTTAATCGGCATCTCTGGATGACCCGGCAGATGACTAATATCAACTTACTCCCTAAACTGGTTTAAATTTCCTCCGAAAAAAAAAAACATCCAGCGAAGGAATTCTCAGAGAAAAGAAGAAACAATTTGTACCTTCATCTAAATTGGCCACATCCACCTGCTTCGTGAGAACCGCAGCCAGCAGCACTGAACGAGAGTGTGCGAAAAGTGCAACAGCCTCCTTCGGTTGGACGGACAGGAAAACGAGCGGTGCTGGAAGACGAGCGCAAACAAAAAGAAACTCAGCAGTCAATTTCGCTTTTCAACGATTTTTCGATGACTGTGCTGCCCTGGTCAAAGGAGACACCGAGACGGATGATGGACGCAAAACCTTTAAAGGATAATCGTCGTCGTCTTCGTCGCCGTCGCCGTCGTCTTTCATTGTGCGCAAATGGCAGGACGGTCGAGCATCCGATTATGAAAAATGCACGCGCTGAAAAATGGTCACCGGTTAGGCTCGATGACAGCTAATGAGTGCAGAGGCCAGTTCTGGGTTCTGGCTGGGGCTCAGAACCGGTGAGATCATTAATCTTGTTGCCTGAACGGTCAGATGGGCTGATAAGTTGGAAAAAGACGGGCGATTCCGAGAAATTGACCATTTATGTAAGCTGTCGGAAATGTCCTGATTGGTGATTGATTGCTTCGATGATTAGTATATCGAATGGGATACATTACCTGAATTAGGCGATGGTAGAGGGTTCCTTTCTCGTTCTGCCTGTTTTCGTTCTAGTTCAAAGTTTGAAAATTGTACATTAGAAGCAATTTCAAATTTAATGTTGATGATACTCCATCGTTAGCCATCGGATTTTGATGCGGTTTTTTTGCAATAGATCACAAAATTATCTTAGTTTATATATCTGCACTGCTTATTCCGAAAAATTCCGTAGTTTTGGATTCCAAGGTGGGAGTACTGGGGTAAGTACCTGTCTAGGGATGGTGGACAACATATTTTTAGTAGCGGAACATGGCATGCGGCATATCAAACTTCATGATTTAGCAAAACTAGGACATCAGAAGACATTTTGAGGATTTCTAACCATACTGGCCACTAAAAGAGGCCCTGCAGGATCCGAGTTCCTCCGGAAAAGTGGTCATATCCAAATCGTTACCGAAACCAGGCTTGCGACATATCTAACTTCATGATTTTGCAAAATTTGGTGTTCGGAGGACATTCTGAGAGTGTTTGACCATACTGGCCACTTAGGGAGGCTCTAAAAAGTGGCCAAATTGAAATCATTTCCAAAACCTTGCTTGTGACATATCAAATTTAATGATTTTGCAAAACTTTGTCTTTGGACCAATATGGATCAAGATCCTTTTGCACCCAGTCTGAATTTGGATCCGCGATGCTCATATTATCAGATTTCGAGTCATTCAAAATTTTGCACAAAAATAATTCACACTATCGAACAAAACAAAAACAAAAACGAAAATCCCGTTTCAACCGCAAAACACCAATATTTGTTAGGACATAAGCAACTATGCAACTTTGGCTTCGTTAATGAATTACAAAACAGCTAGAATTGAAATTTATCAAAATCCGTCCCGTCACTCTTGTGTATCTAGCTCATTTATTTGGGAGGCTCAATTGCGTTAGCTTTACGGAGCCGATAGTTCATTGTTTTTTTATATAATGAATGACTTAATACTAGCATTAGTATGACTTGGGCCGTTTACCCGAGGTTAAAAGGGGTGACATTTTTTTGGAAAGGATTGGACAGAAGAACTTGGTTATGGGATGCTGTAGTCTCATCAGATAGTTGTTGCCAGCACTTTAACGATATGCGGTATGGTCTGGGCTCCCTTTTGTGTTTGGCTGGTTGCGGTTACCCTTGGGCGACGATGAGACTCCTCAGATACCGGAACAAAACAAACAAAAACTAATAAATAAAGGAAAAAAAACCGCAAGCAGATTAAACTCTTATACTAGACATTTGAAGAAACACAAAAATCGATTGCAAATAACACAGATCGCGAGATCCTAACTCATCTCTCATAGAAACATAAGGTTGTCTTCCTTGGGTCTTTAGGATATTCAAATGCGTGTTCTGGCAGCGTCATTTTCCGTGCATTGCCAGACGGCGTGATCGATGTCATCATAACCGTTTCCACACCGGCAAAGATTGCTGTTCATGAGGTTAATTTAATAGAGGTGTGCCAATCTAACTGGTAATGGTTAAGTCTACTCATCACACGAATGAACTCACGGTTTACGTGCAGGTCCTTAAACCACGCCCTCGACGAAACAATAAGAATGATGGAATGTAACAGCCGTCCTAGATTTCCGGTGCCCAATCGGTTTGCCAACTCGAAAGGGTACTCTGACGTACTAAATGGTAAAATTCATCGTGTGAAATTTGTCTATCACCGCCCACCTTTGCGAACGAGTCCGCTTTCTCATTGCCTGGGATCGAGCAATGTGAAGCGACCCATACAAAGGTGATCAAATATGATCTTTCGACCAGCACGCTCATCTGTTCCCTTAGTTTTGAAAGGAAATAAGATGAGTGTTTACTAGGTTTCATCGACCGAAGAGCCTCAATCGAACTGAGGCTCTCCGAGATGATGAAGTAATGGTCTGCGGGCATCTTGGAAATCATCCCCAATGCGAAGTTGATTTCTGCCAGCTCAGCAACATAAACAGAACAAGGTTCCTGAAGTTTGTGGAAGGCGCTAGAGTTGCCAGTTGAGGCGAGAACCATCAGTGAAAAACCTTTTTTTCAGAATTGACGTGTTGGTACTTTTCAGTAAAAATACGCGGAATAATAATAAAACGAAGTTGATCCGGAATCCCATGAGATGCTTGTTTCAGGGAAAGATCATAATGAATTAACGAACTGCTATAGGTGAAGTGAGCATGGTCTGGAATATAGCACGGAAGACACATATCTGACGATATGTAGTGGTGGTAAATTCTCATAAATCGAGATTGTTTGTTGAGACCTAACATTTCTTCAAAATTTTCTATAACAAATGCGTTTTTCACTCCACATTTGATTAATATTCTGAGCGAGAGCTCCCAGAATCGATTCTGGAGGGGTTTTACTCCTGTCATAACTTCGAGACTCATGTTATGCGTTGAGTGCATGCAGCCAAGAGCAATACACAGACAATGATATTGAACAGAGAGAATAGTTGTTTTATAAAAAGTTATGAGGTCTCCCGGATGAGCACCCTACCATTTGCCACAAATTGGAAAATTTGAAGAAAATTGATCTGTTTTTGGGCATTTTTGCTTTAAATACGTAATGTGGGCATTCCAAGTGCACTTTGAATCAAATCAGACCCCAAGGTATTTGAAAGATAACGCTTGAGTAATGTTTTTGCCCAAAAGATTAAGTAGCAGTTGGGCTGGATACCGCTTTCGAGTAAACACTACCAGTTCAGTTTTCTGCGGCGAGAAATCGATCCCCAGACTCCTAGCCCAAAAGGATAGGTTATCTAGGGAATTTTGCAATGGTCCTTGAAAGTTCTCTGTGCAGATTTTCTGACCATCTGTCCATCTCTGCAGCTTTTCTGACAGGATTTCAATGGAAACTGAATCAAAAGCCCCCTTAATATCCAGGAATACTGAAGCCAATTGCTCCTTGTGCGCAAAGGCCAGTCGAATATCTGAGAAAAGCAGCGCTAGACAATCATTTGTTCCTTTGCTCTTACGGAACCCAAACTGTGTATTTGATAGCAAGTTATTCGATTCGACCCAGTGATATAGCCTTCGAAGGATCATTTTCTCTAACAATTTCCCAATGCACGAAAGCATAGCAATCGGACGGTATGAATTATGATTTGACGCTGGTTTACCGGGCTTTTGAATAGCTACTACTTTGACCTGTCTCCACTCAGGCGGTGCAATGTTGTTTCGAAGTAAGGTATTATATAAGTCCAGCAAGCGTCTTTTTGCGATATCTGGGAGATTTTTCAGAAGATTGAATTTTATCATTTCGCATCCGGGTGAGGCGTTATTTGTAGAAAAAAAAGCCATAGATAATTAAAGCATTGCAAATGGCCAGTCCAGAGAGACGTTTCTCGAAAAATATATTTTGCTTAAACAGAATCCGGACAGACCTTTTTCGCGAAATCGAATATCTATCGGTTGGAGTACTCATCACTCTCTTTAGAAGATGAGCGGTTACACATGTTGCGAGCCACCCTCCTCCACAAGGTGGTCATTGAGGTTTTTCGTGACAGTCCCTCGACAAAATTTCGCCAATAATCGCGTTTTTTTGCTTTTACAAGTTGTTTTACCTGTGTTTCAAGCTTGAAATATTCCTCGAAGTAAGTCACGTGTCGACGAAAAGCTTTGAAAGCATCAGATTTTTGTAAATACATTTTTGTGCATTCATCGTCTCAACCAGGTGTGGCTGGTCTCCTTTTGAAGGGTGCAACTTTTTTTTTGTGCTGCAAATGAGCTTTTTTATTCTTCTAACGGTGGAAGTGTATCGACGGATTCAGAACCGATTGTAACCGCCATTGCATATTTTTACCAATCGATGTTCCTTGTGAGGTCGAACGGAACTCGAGATGGTTCTGAAGGTTAAAAGCCACACTTAATAGAAATGATGATCGACAAGTGATCGCTACCATGGGGATCATTGAGGACTTTCCACAGACAGTCCAATGAAAGCGATCTGGAACAGAAAGATAGGTCGAGTCTGCTTTCTTGAGCAGGAGGTTTAGATATGCGTGTTGCTTCACCAGTGTTCAAAATTGCCAAATTGAAATCGTCACATAAATCGTAAAATATATCCATCCTATTATCATTGTCCCCACCCAGTACCTTGGGAGTTCATATCACCCAGAATAAATAAAGGGGACGGTAAAATAGAAACTAAATTCCAGAGTTGATTGCGGCTAATGCAAGTTCGCAGCGTTTCAAAATAAGCGAATGGCACCTATTCTGCTAATTTTTAAATATTTACGAAGTAATGCAACACGGACACGGGCATATCACATTTGATCCAAATTCAGTACTTTTCGTAATTGTTTACTTCTTAAAACAAAAGCAAATATTTCACGTCATAAACCGTTCTTTTGAACTATTGTGCTGGTTATTGGCACTGAAATAGTATTTCTGTAAGCGATTCTATTTGGCATTATTGCGCCTATAATGAAGCGTATGTTTTTCGTTAAGATTTTTTCTTCTTCAATACAAGAGTTTACTTTCGACTTGAGGTATGGGAAGATTTTGACTTGGTTTACGTCTCTCAGGATTTGCTTAGTAATACGTTCTATTTATATCGACTGAGACAGTCGAGTACACGACACTGAAGAAGTCTGCACATTGTAGACGAAATACGCGTATCTATTAAGATATACAATAACGGTAGTTGGAATTAAATGGGAATAAATAACCTTTCTTCTCATTTTCTAGTTACAGGTATTCCACTTACAAGCTCACAATCACCAGGATTCTTATACTTTCTGCCACCGTATTGCAGACAGTCGTGATAAAATTCACGTGACACTCGTTAAACACAAAAGTGTGGATTTTCAGGCAACATAACACTGAGTACCTATAACTTTCATGCGATAATCAAATGATAAATCTTGACAATAAACGTTTTCAGAAGAATGAATGTTTGCTCTTCAAAATGCTTTGGTATACATTTGCGTAAACAGGTTCATTATCATTATGAATATCGAAATGTCAGAAATGAAACTCAATAAAAGACAATGAATATCAATTACCCGTCGGGAGATATCTGCAAGCTTCCCGCATCTCAAGGGACTTCCCATAGACGATTATGACCTAGTGCAGCCGAAGGTCTTGGATTCTTGGAGTTCCATTGAAACTTCGGGAGGGAGAACCATTCGACCCTATAGCCGCAAAATGCCGGCTAGGATGCAATATTCATGGTAGTGCTTCAATAAAGTTTCACCCGAAAGCAGTCGTTAACTTCCACACCGCTGAAGCGTCAAACTTCTGAACGAGCAGCTTCGAGATTGTTTCGCGTTACACAACAACCAATACCAACGCGAAGCTTGAGTCGGATGAGGATAGAGAGCGAGAAAACAACCAGAAGGGCCAACACGGCGTTTGACAACCGGATTTGAAGCCGGTCTTCTTTGGAAAGTCGGCAATCCGGAATTTCCGGATACATATCCCATGGCCGTCCAGCGGATGAAGACACTCTAAAAAAGTTGCGTGGGGATCATCCAGCGGGTGAGCGGTTGATCCAGTGGGTTGAGCGAACAGGTTCGAACCTATTTATAGCAGTTTATTGAATGACAATGGTTAGGGGAGATTTGAACTCAAGCTCATTCATAACCACTTAGAAGATATGCTATAATTTCGAACGGAAGGGTTACGTACACAGAGTCAACGAAATAGAAACAGCACCTTGGATCAAAGGAAGCCTTGGTTTCTGCCCCTAAAGGTCGTCATCAACTCAAAGAAGTCAGGAAAAATTCAGCTAATCTGGGATGCTGTCGCTAAGGTGGATGGGGTTTCCTTCAACTCTCATCTTTTTAAAACGCCTGATCTTCTCGCTCCTTTTCCCAGAGTGCTTATCTGGCTACGTCTGTTTCCGGTGACAGTTTTCGGAGATATTAGTGAGACGTTTCTCCAAATCAAACTTTAAGCAAAGGAAAGGAACGCCCAGACATTCGTCTTCCGTCAGAATTACGATGAACCTGTTCAGGTCTAAGCGATTGAGGTTACGAAGTTTAGTTTCACCTGCTTGTCGTCTTCTGCTCGTTAAGAATGCAAATGCTTTGAAGTTTGAGAGAACTCTATTCTCGCGCAGACAGTTCCAAGACAATCGACGGTAATAAAAGACGTGAATCTCATCCACTCCGAAGGCGGGTTCAAAATCCGCAACTTTCTGTGGAACGAAGACGAAGTTCTGAACTGGGGATATCGAACCAGATTCTGCAAAAGACTTCGCTCTTGTGCATGCCACAGAGTCAGTTCTTGGACGGCTTTACGTACATCTCCGCGATGCGTGTGAACTCAATTCTCGAAGATAATCACATCACAACAAAGCGCGAAGTCATGAATGTGATTATGAGTCTCTTTGATCCTCTGGAATTCGTGACATTTTCCCTACTCCATGGGAAATTGCTTATACAAGATGCTTGGGCCTCTGCGTTCGATAATAAAATGATGCGATGATGGGATGATAAAATCAACGAACAACTCCATCGCCGTTGGCAACAATGGATTGATCACTTTCCGGAATTGGACACTTCATTTTTTTTTAACTTTGACCAGTTGGAGCGTCATATTTTGGTCGACGCCAGTGGTATTCAAGTAGCCACCAAAGTGGCACCGCTGAAAGTATTGTCGATCACTCGCATAGAATTAAAAGCTATTACCGAACGAAAACGGATCCAGAGTCGAGTCAGTATGATGGTATTAGTGCAAACACATTTTATTTTGAAAGTTCATGTTTGTGTGTATTAGTGAATCCAGGTTGAATCTCGACAAAAGTTGTAAGTGAATCTTATCGATGTTGAGTCGGATCCAGAACGGATCCAGATCCGATCCGATTGAATAAAAAAAACATTTTGACAGCTGTCAGAGTGGACCTAGGGTGAACCCAGTACCGCACTGGTAATAAGTTTGTCACAGTCCGTATCGCCGAGATTTTAACAGTCAGCTATGCTTGGGAATGGAGATGACTTCCCTCCGGACTGAATACTACTAAT
Source organism: Aedes japonicus (assembly GCA_034211315.2). Taxonomy (NCBI): domain Eukaryota; kingdom Metazoa; phylum Arthropoda; class Insecta; order Diptera; family Culicidae; genus Aedes; species Aedes japonicus. Next base: position 132,774 of record JASCZW010001707.1, on the reverse strand, counting down.
CTCGCCATTAAGTGGAAAACAAACCCGTTCCTCAGATTGTTTTCCGGATAATGCATGATTTTGTGGACAATCTTTCCAGCCCGATCTACATAAACTGGCCTTTCCTTGACGATCCTATCTAGGTATCATCTAATTACGCTCCTTAAAACAGACTGGTATCAGCGCCGTTTCCGCCACTTCAATCGACAGACCATTACTAACGAGATGCGACAACGCTATGAAATCACTAAGTTACGCTCACTGGTCGAGAAGATAACAAGAAACTGTATGATGTGTCGAGTGAAGAAGATCCTGCAAAGTCCTTCTGCGATGGCGCCGCTCCCTGCAGCGGACTATTTCGGACGAATACTGGTTAAAATTTGGAGGAGCCACGTCAAGCGATAGGTAGTCTCGTTTGCCTGCCTTACAGTTTACGTAGTTCACTTGAAAGTGGTCTACAGCTTGACTATCGAGTCATGGCAGTTCGACGCTTCAATAGACGGCGTCCGGCGAGTCTCCGGCCGAATTCCATTCGGACAACGGGACATGCTTCCAAGGTGCAAGCAAAGAGTTTCAAAAGCAAGAGCTGGAAAATCGGAATACCACTAGCCGTCTCACATATGGGAGGGGCATGGGAGCGCCTCGTTCAATTGGTCCAGGTGGCCATAGAGTTCATAGCAGATGCCTCCCGCAAACCAGACGACGAAGTCCTGCCTACTCGAGGCAGATGCGTTTGCTCACGTACATTCCACTTCAGTGGACGGCTCTCATCTCTTACGACTTTCTTCTGGAGTCTTCCAATGGTGACAAACTCACACCAACGGAACCGGTAGATTAGCAAATTTGCATCACACAACGATTCTGGCCGAGATAGGCGAAAGACTATCTCCCGATAATCACTCGTAGATCGAAGTGGATCGAAGAGGTAGGAGATTTGGTAGAATTTTTCACTACGTGACTGATTTTTATAGAGACACCCTATGCTATGTAAAATAATGCTCTAATTCGGTCATATCAGAAGGGACAGAAAAAAGTATACCATCAAATTTGCTTGAAATTATTTATGCTACAACTTTTTGGAATAATGTATGCCTTTATTTCTGCGAATAAAAAAACTAGACTTTCGATTTCTCTGAAAATAAGGACCACCCTAGTTTTCATTCACACCAAAAGAAGCGTCTTGTTATTAGAAACAACTTTGTGCAAGACAATTTTGCTCCAAAACTTCAAACTTAGGCTGAAAATGTATCTTTCCAGCTAAATTCGCATTCTGGATCACTGTGCAACGTAGGACTCTAAATTCAACTGTACACTATGGTCTTCCCGAAAGCTAGGAGGTTGGCGTCAGGCCATGCAAGCCATCCGAAAAACAAGCGTGCATAGGAAGGTCAATTACAGGATACGAACTGGAACAATCGGCGAAGACAACAGCGACAAAACAGGACTAGCAATTGGACACTGATGTGGAACTGCAGATCTCTTAATATCCTGGGAAGCATGCGCATAGTGTCCGATGTACTGAAGACAGGCATCTCTTTGAACTATGAGCCAAAATGCCTCCGAAGTGCCTGCTAACATTTGAATAGTGGCACAAAGCTAGATCCAGCCAGATACTTCAACAGAGGAAGAATACGCTTCTGTAGACACTCCTTGAGGTAGATCTCCCCGGATACAGTACAGCACTCCGTTTGCCACATGAGCAGATCGCTTGCCAAATCATGTATTTCTGGGCAAACTTTGAATGTTTTTGCTTCCTTACTTCCTCCGGAATATCAAACTTGTGCTGAGCGTTGAAGAACAATAGCCTCGGAAGCTGCCGAAAGTACGCCTTGACGTAAGTCTCATCATCCATGATGAGTCAATGAGGCTTCGGCAGCATCTGGGTGTACAGTTTCCGGGCCCGTGTCACAGTAATTTACCGTTCGTCACGATTTGGAGCGTGCACTTTGTGCGTATGTAGTCCCTCCCGGTCCTTGGCTCTCTGAACGAAAGACTTGAACAGATTCAACTTTTTGGCAACATCGCTGACCGAAGCATTGGGATTCCGCTTAAACGCTTTCACGACACCCTTGTGATCCTGATTACTAATAGAACATCCGTTCTGACCGCATTTCTCCTTCCGTGCGATGCTTAAAGTTTCGTAGTAACGTTTAATCACACGACTCACCGGTGACTGCACGATTCCGAGTTGTTTTCCGATGTCCCGATGAGAGAGTTGGGGATTTTCCAGGTAATTGTGCACAATTAATTCGCGACGCTGCTCTTCGGATGACGCCATGTTTTCCAATTTTCGAAAAACTGACAGCGATATAAATACAACATAAAAACACTCAAATTTTTCAAGAGAAAATAGAAAAGGATATTGGACGCCCTTTATGCATCATCTACAAGCAATGCCGCCTACAAAGTGCTATCCCAGATCATTTTCCGCCAGTAAATGAGTTTGTAGGAAGTTATCAGACCGGTTTCACCCCGGATACAGATTGAACTGGCCGGATTTTGATACAGATTGAACTGGTAAGTGGAATAAGCTTATTGTTAAAGTCATTTACTACTGTTACTTTGAAAATTGTTTACTACCATTACTTTGTGAAAACAAATCTAGAACTCTTAAAGATATTTTTTTACAAGAAGACATGTTGCCCAGATTGATATGTTTTGTATAAGTATAGCAATTTGTTGAAACTATAAATTAGAAGAAAAATTAGTAATCTCCATTTAATTCCAACTACCTTTGCTTATCTTCGACAGATACGCGTATTTCGTCTAAAATGTGCAGACTTCTTCAGTGTCTCGTACTAATAACTCGACTTTCCAGTCGAGTTATTAGTACGAGACACTGAAGAAGTCTGCACATTTTAGACGAAATACGCGTATCTGTCGAAGATAAGCAAAGGTAGTTGGAATTAAATGGAGATTACTAATTTTTCTTCTAATTTATAGTTACAAGTATTCCACTAAACAGCTCAAACCCTCTAGGATTCAATTTGTTGAACCACTTTTCTAAACTCGTTGGTTGAAAGCTACCCTAAAAACAACATACCCGTTTGATTTGAATAATAAAGACCCCACCGAAGATTATTAATAAAATATACGCCTTAAAAAAACACGCACCAGTTTTATCAAAACATTATTTTTCTTCGAATTCCACTCTTTCCTCGAACTCATTCGAGAAAGACCTCAGCAACCCTTGAAACCGTTTCGAATTTCAAAGGATGATCGACCGCCGTCAATCGAAGCAATCCGTCGTCGTTGCCGAGCAGTCTAGTGCGATCGCTTCACTCGTTTCACATTCTCCCTTCTTTCTTTCCCCCTCGGTGCACGGGAACCTATCCCGGAGCGGCCGGACGGTGATCCATTGAACCCTCTCCGGAGCGCATACACAAATTATCGATGTTGCATGGCTATCGACTCGTCCACAAATGGCGTTGTTGTTGTTGATGTTATGGGTACTTAACTTAACACATTCGCAGTTCCAACGTCCGTTTTGCTGATTGTTGTTAATGGCTTGTTGCTCGTGATGGGTGATTTATAGAGTTAAAAACAAGAAAACCGTCCGGAGCTGAAGACGCTCAGCCGTGTCAGTGCAGCCACCGCGAGGCACATGTGCCCATACCAAGTGCGATCCGTAGGAAAATAGAATTATGTAAAAGCGGTAATGAGCCATGTAGAATTTCTCGATTCTACAAAGTTGCACGGAAAAAGTCATAAAATTAATTTACTTCATCAGTTGTAGAATTTCCTGTCCGGGTATGACAGATAACCCTCCGGGTGAGTTGCTGCGATCCGGGAAGGACGCCTTCAGAATTTCATCTAATCACGACTGTCCAGCTCACTAGACGGAGAGAGAGAGAGGCAGAACCGGCCGGGCATCCGATTCGTGTGAATTTATCCGAATCACTCCGCGCTGCCATTGACCTTTCCTATGAACGAAGAAGCTCACCGAGTAGAAAAAAAAAGTCTACACGTAATGATGATGATGATGATGAAATTCGTGCCTTACCGTGACCTTCACCTATCGATAGATTCTTTTTCCGTCTAAGCTCTATGCCTAGTATAGAGCGCATAATTCACGTAATTGCCGTTGGATCGGACTACGAGCAAGAATGTTTGAATCTCTCAATCGTGGGTTGATTAGGTTCGCTATCCGATCTATGGCCATTGGAAACTACAAAAGAACCTCATCTTAGGAACACGGGAGAAAGATGAAGCTGTAATAATAATAATGGATTGAACCCATCCATTATCCGTCCGGTTTGCGGTGGAAGGGTTTCGATTTAGAGAATTGCGCCATGCAAAAGGAATTTTCGCTGAATCGTAATGAATCTGAGCAGCGCGTGAACTCGCCAAAGCCCAGAAGAAGTAAACGAGCATCTTTTGACTATCTCACTCAGCAGGCGGTGGAGGAAACGAATCTAATTGCGTGTCTCTACTTGTTTAGGATTCCAGCGATTCATCGCCAAATTGAGCTTCCAGCCGTCGTCAAGGTGTTTTGCATATCGAAAGAAGAGCCTTGGTAGCATGACCATGACCAAGAATTGTACGGTGTCCCTGTGAAGAGCAAATTCTTACATTACGGTCGTCGGTGTACTGCAGCAGCCCGCACACTCGAGCGATTCTGAAGAGCCTCGTTACGACACCATCATGTAAGCTCGCCGTCTAGCATAGTATCGGATCGCAGTTGGCATGTGCATTATTACCTACAACCCGGGTTGCCATTGTTTTTTTTTTTTTTTAATATGAGAAAACTGAAATGCATGGATAGCTGGAACAGTTCTCTTTTGAAAATGTGAAACTTATATTTGTTTGTTTGATATTAGGCAACCTTCAAAAAATATAACAAAGCCGAAAGTCGTCCAAGCAGGACAACACGTATATCGCAGCTTTAATTAAAGGACACATTTCCTCGAATAAGAAAAACAAAATAAACGAAAAATATCTCCTTGTGCGTTAACTCCATTTACGCGCATTCATTGCAGAATAGACTTTTTTTATTATTCAGGTGACTTATACGTCTTTACTGTTTGTTTAAACTGTTACTCAAGTATCCTGAATCCTGGCTGGTTATCCAATCCGACACCGTTGGCTTTATTACCGTGCTTTTAATTCAATTTCTAAACCCTAACATTCAACATAGTTAATAAATTATAGATTTCAGTTGGTAATAAATTTTAGAAGGCTGATGCGGACAGCATTTGGTATCGAGGCTCATATGGTTTCAGAGCGGCCAATTGAACAAGAAATTTGAATTCCCGGGTTTTCCCGGTTGTCTAGAGACCCGGGGCCTCAGATATCTTAGTTAGTAAGAGCCAAGCCGGAGGCGGCGGACTTGGTCACCGGACCGGTCGAGAGAATCTTTCAGTTTCGTATACAAATTCATGCATTGTTGTTAACATAAATAGCTTTCAATTAATAACTGTGGAAGTGCTTACATACATACATACATACATACATACAAGTAGTGTGGAAGTGCTTCTAGAATACTAATTTTAAAGTAGGTGAAATATGAGACGAACCAGGCTGTAAATCTCTCTAATAAAGAAATTGAAAAAAAAAATAGAAAAGTAGGCGAGAGCACCTTGAAAAGAGCATTGAAGAAGAAGATCCCGGTTGTATGTTATAGTTTTATTCGTTTTCAGAAAAACCAGTAAAATATGATTGAGGTAAAGGACCATGAAGGACGATTGGCTTCGCTACTTCGAATGATGGAATCTTTGTATCTTTGATTTGTCCCCTAAAAACATCTGCATCGTTGCAAGTTGGCCATGATGACGGCCAAAACATATTCTGTTGCCATAAAGGAAGTTCTGGTTCCATGCTGCAAGAGACAATCGTAATAAGCAATATTTTCTTGTTTTTATTCTTTGTAAATAAGTAATGAATTGAAGAAATTTTCCAGGGTATTCAAGTACTCTCTGAAGAGTTGGTGTGCATTTAGAGATGTATTTTTTTGAAGGGACGGATTTTTATTACTTTAAAAAACGTTCTTCTTTTTATTGCGTAGTGGAAAGGCTCTAATTTTCAGTCTATGGAGGCTATGCTTAGAAATCGAGGTGAATATTGTTTTGCTTTTTTCCAGAGACATTTTAATACCAATTGTACAACATACCAGTGAGAAAAACTTAAAGACAGGAAATGTTTATCGATAGGCTCAATTTTAGAACAAGAGATCCAAATTAGAGCTTATTATGTCAAAATTATATTGTTTAAACCCGTTTGAAGGAATTTGAACAATTAACAAAGTTACAGGTATTTGTATCGAGCATGACGGAATGTGGTGTGAACTAATATAGAACTTGATTTTCGGAAGATTCCAATATTGAGCATAAGCATGAGCATGATTGACCACCGAGGTTGCTACTCCGTTATTGCCAGATTCACTGTAATTACACAGAGAACAAACAGATGATGTTTGAAACTAACATACATCCTCAATGTGTTAAAACTGTAATATAGTAGTAATATATTGACGTGATACTTTCTTGGAAGTCGAGAACACCTCTGCACTCCCTCGAGAAATCACTGAAATGTTAGATAAAAGGGTTGGTTTGACAGCATGTTTCGTTTTAGTAAACGATACGCTGATGTTTAGTTCGATAACTGTCGATTTGGATCGGTTCGTACCGATCCCCGGTTCGTACAAATACCCGCTATGAATCGATTTAAACCCACAGTAAGGATGTTGTTGAGACCAGTCACAATGTGAGATGATGGTTTCATTGGGAAAATAAGGCAATTTTTAACAATGCTTCGGTAAGAACCGCCTTCCTATGATTTTTGCCATTTCTACCCGCTAGGTGTCACCCCATGGGTACGCATTAGTCTTCTGACACAAGTGCCCTCAAAGCAGGATCGCTTGCTGACCTTTATCTCCCTCTTAAGCGCGGCCTTTGTGACGACTAGCGCCCCTCTGCGCTCTATTCTTTCAACGTCGATCCACGCTGTCTGTATCCTTCGTCTTGCCTCTCGCGGAGGCATGTTCTTTGGAGGTCAGCGATTGACTGTGTTCACCAATACACCGAGGATCTCTCATTCCTAGGTTGGACGTTCTTGGGCATGATCACGTCGCATGCTCGTGTATGTGACTTAACGATTCGCTCACCGCAAGGTTCCTTAGTTTCGCGTAAGATTTGCGCCTCTTTAAATGTTTCGAAGTAGGACGTCCTCCATTGGCGGGCAAATGGAGTGGGTGCTCTTCCTTCTGCGCGCTGCCTAATACTGTAGACGATGCTATAGCGAACCGACTAGCGATGATCGCTATGGGTGAAACCACCCTCCAGTTCTTTAACAGCCCAGCACTGCAAAACGTCACGTCAATGACTTCGCTCCGTTTCTATGGTATGCACTCTTGATACCTACAATGGCTAGGTCTACAGTCAACCTAGCCAAGGCCTCAAGCAGGGGTGTGGAAGAAGTTCATCTCCACACGGTGCTCCCTGAAAACGTTAAGCTCCCCTTAACGGCCCTGGAAACGTTAAGCTCCCCTTAACGGCAAACTACATACGGCGCGGGATCCGGCAGGAACACGTAAGCTGTCGTGGCATGGGGAACAGTGACGACCCTGGGGTATCCGTTACCCCCAGACGTTCCCACCCCGGCTCTGACCCTGACTTTCTCGAACAGAGGAAGGACCGAGGTTCGTCAAGTACCGTAAGTGGTCGGGTAGGGAGATCGCGGGCGATCTAGCCTGCGACGGACGTTCCTAATCGTGCTTGGATCCAGGAGCAACTCGATCGAATCAGCGTCAGATCGGCGAAGTTTACTACTAAAGACCTATGTAGTTAGACATAAAAAAAAAAAAGTTAGACATTAAAAATAAACTGGACGTAGCTTTTCTACAAGAGCCATGGACGCATAACAGTAGGATATTAGGAATGCCTACACAATCGAGTAAGTTGATATACGACAATACGCAGATCACACCTAGAGCTGCGCTACTTGTCAATATCAACGCTAAAATAACTCCACTCACTGAATTCATCCACAGAGACATTGCTGCAATTTCGCTAGAGGTGCCAACAACGAAAGGAAAAACGGTGCTCTACGTGGCATCTGCATACTTTCCTGGTGATACGGATGATGCACCGCCTCCAGAAGTTGCAGCATTCGTTGCCTATTGCAGAAGCCAAAATAAGGCTTTCATCATCGGATGCGATGCAAACGCCCATCACACGATATGGAGCAGCAGCGGAATCAACAAAAGAGGTGAGTCTTTATTTGAATTCATCTCACAACATAATATTGATATATGTAACAAGGGAGACGCTCCCACTTTCATAAATGCAATAAGGGAAGAAGTGTTAGATCTTACACTATGTAGCCCAACACTTTCCGATCAAATTGTCAATTGGCACGTATCGGATGAAATTTCTTTGTCCGATCACAGTCAAATTTTATTTGAATTGAAAGTTAATCATCTACTCAAAGAAACTTATAGGGATCCTCGCAGAACGAATTGGGATCTGTATAGCTCAATCCTAAAGAGCCACTATGATCCTTCACAAAACAATATTGATACCATTCCAAAGTTAGAGGATGGTGCTAACTGTTTAATAGATAAAATTAATCAAGCTTACCACGCCAGCTGTCCATCAAAGGAGCGCTCCACCAACAGAGATGTTTCCTGGTGGAATGATAGGCTAGGCAAATTACGAAAAAAGCTCGAAAACTATTTAATCGAGCAAAAATAACATCAAACTGGGCTCAATATAAAGAGGCTTTAAGTGATTATAATAGAGAAATAAGAAGATCCAAGAGGAAAGATTGGAGGCACATGTGTGAAAACATAGAAAGTGTTCCTGAAACTGCACGGCTTCAAAAGTTCTCTCAAAAGATCACTCAAATGGTCTCGGTATGCTTAAAAAATGGATGGGAACTTTACTGAAAATGCTAATGAAACTCTGGTACTAATGATGCATACTTACTTCCCAGGGTCTCTTCCTACTACTGATCAACAACAAGATCTAAACTGCACACAAAGTGGCGTAACTACAGCATATGCGGTACAAAATAAACATGGCAATGACTCTGAAATCCTTAACGAGGTGCCTGCAAATTTAGTAAATAAGATTTTTACTAACTCAAAAATTGAATGGGCCATTGACTCATTTAGTCCCTTCAAATCTTCTGGTCCAGACGGAATTATTCCGGCACATGTCCAAAAATGTAAATCTGTAATAATTCCTGACTTAAACAGACTATTCAAAGCTAGCTTCTTACTGGGATATATCCCAAAAAGTGGAGGCAAGTAAGAGTAGTATTTATACCGAAGGCAAATAAAAAGACAAGTCTTCACCAAAGTCATTTAGGCCTATAAGTTTATCATCAATATTGTTGAAATTAATGGAAAAACTTATTGATGAATACGTTAAATCTGACATACTAACCAATAATCCATTATCAAAAGCACAATTCGCTTATCAGACAGGTAAATCAACTGTAACAGCCCTTCACATTCTAGTTAACAAAATAGAAAAGTCCTTCACTGCTAAGGAAATTCTGCTGGCAGCGTTTCTTGACATCGAAGGTGCTTTTGATAATGCCTCCTTTCACTCGATGATAAGAGCTATGAGAAATCGTGGCTTCAACAATAAAATAATTAATTGGATTGTTGAAATGCTATCCAAAAGAAAACTATCAGCAAATCTTGGAGGCTCAGAGGTGAAAGTAACTGCTGTAAAAGGCTGTCCTCAAGGGGGCGTCTTGTCCCCCCTCCTATGGTCTCTTGTTGTTGATGATCTCCTAGTAAAACTAAAGTTTAAAGGATTTGAAATAATTGGCTTTGCGGACGACATTGTCATTATAGTCCGTGGTAAATACGACACTATCATGTTTGAGAGAATGCAAATAGCATTATCATACACACTATTGTGGTGCAAAACCGAGGGATTAAATATCAATCCCAAAAAACGACAATCGTACCTTTTACTAAAAAACGGAAAATCTCCTTCACTGACCTTAAACTAGGAGGCGTTAAACTGTCTTTATCTTCAGAGGTCAAATATTTAGGCGTAACTTTAGATAAGCATCTTTGCTGGAACAATCATATTGACCAACAAATACGAAAGGCAACCAATGCCTTCTGGATCTGTAAAAGAACTTTTGGAAAGAAATGGGGCCTTAAGCCTAACATGATTCACTGGATATATTCAACTATAGTCAAGCCCAGAATCACGTATGCCTCGCTTATCTGGTGGCCGAAGACTAAACAGATAAAGGCTCAAGAGAAACTGAACAAGCTGCAAAGGCTTGCTACTATCTCTATAACTGGGGCAATGCATAGTACTCCATCAAAAGCACTAGATGCTCTACTCAACATTCTTCCTTTAGATCAATTTATACTACAGGATGCGGAAAAAAATGCTCTAAGGCTCAAACGGTCCATGAATTTCTTCGATGGAGATCTTATTGGACACTTGAGTATCCTAAAAGAGTTTTCGATAAATCCTTTAATATTGATAAGTGAAGATTGTATGCTTAGGAGAAACTACTTCAATCATAACTTCACAGTCCATGCAGCTACTCGTGCTGATTGGGATAAAAGAGAACCGGGTTTTCGTCCGGGCTCAACAATCTTCTATACAGATGGTTCAAAGCAAAATAGTTTGGTAGGGGCTGGTATAACTGGTCCTGGGATAAACTTGTATGTGGCAATGGGAAAATATCCCACAGTGTTTCAAGCTGAAATATATGCCATACTGGAATGTGCATCAATCTGTATGAAAAGAAATTATAAAAATGCGAACATATGCATTTGTTCAGATAGCCAAGCAGCTCTGAATTCTTTAAAGTCAAAAACATTCACATCTAAGCTGGTGTGGGAATGCGCACAAGTTTTACAGCAATTGTCCTGTCGCAACATGGTTAACCTCTATTGGGTTCCTGGTCATTGCGGAATTGAAGGAAACGAAAAAGCTGATCAGATGGCAAAAATAGGGTCATCCATGCAATTCATAGGGCCCGAACCATTTATTGGTTTATCTTCTTGCGCCTTAAAAGTAGAACTAAAGAACTGGGAAAAGGGCAAAGTACAGGCTATCTGGAATAGTACCTCCAATGCCCGGCAATCCAAACAGTTCATTAAGCCCAACGCTTCTCATGCGAAAAAGTTACTTAAACTTTCGAAACATGACTTGAGAATATACACTGGTTTGATAACTGGACATTGTCCGAGTAAATATCACCTGAAAATCATCGGTAAACTTCATGAAGATAAATGCCGCTTTTGTGGATTAGAGTGAAAGCTCTAAGCATTTAATGTGCGACTGTGTTGCACTATTCAATAAACGATGCAGATTTTTTGACAAGGGGCTCATTGAACCCTGTGAGGTCTGGAACGCTGCTCCCAATCAAGTGGTACACTTCATAAGAAATGTAGTACCTGCTTGGGAAAATTGCCTACTGCCGTAGTGGTAGTTACTCCAAATAGTAACTTACCTTTGCGATAATATGGCATAAATAAAAAGGAGGACACGCCACAATAAATCAAATCAATGGTCGCAGTGGCAATACGTCCCCAACAAGGGAAAAAAAATGTAGTTAGACATAGTGGGTGCGTAAAGCACACTAGCCTTCCCCACGAGGTTATACTGAAAGGTGGTTCCGGGACTCGGGGCACGGCACTATTGTACGTATGGACAAATTTCGCGACAAAAAATCGATTACTAAAAAACCATTAACTTTAGACACATGATATCTTCTGAAGATTTAATTTAAAAAATAAGATCTATCCTTTGGTTTAGGTGGTGACTAGGGTGGTTCTTTTATGTTCATAATTAACATTTTAACTTTTTATTCTTATGATTCAGAAGATTTTTTGCCTCTTCAGATATGAAGATATTTTAATTTTATCTAGTTTTGTTGAAGAAATTGTACTTATATATCATCTACGCATCGTTTTAAAACAGTTTTTCTAACTACCCTTTGGTGGGACTTAAAAACAGTTTTTTTTTTGCTGTAGTTTTATTCATTTCAATTGGAATTTGGAAACTCTTGTAGGGATGACTTTTAAGGCATAAAATGACGTAGAAGGAGATGTTCGCTCATCACCATGAGGCACCAAGAGTGAACAACAATGTTTTTGGCTAGAATGAAAGATATGAAGAGAAAGTTTTGATAGTTCCGCTAGTGTGCGGCAGGCTTGGAAATATAGCAGATGTTTTATGAAAATTGAGCGAAAAAGGCATGTGTACAGTGGTACTCGAACCAACGACATTTCAACCTACCCCGCAGTGGGATGTTAGGCAAAAATGTCGTTGGTTCGAGTACCACTGTACACATGCCCTTTTCGCTCAATTTTCATAAGACATCTGCTATATTTCAAGCCTACCGCACTAGCGGAACTATCGAAACTTTCTTCATATCTTCATTCTGGCCAAAACATTGTTGTTCACTCTTGGTGCGTCATGGTGATGAGCGAACATCTCCTTCTACATCATAATCGTTACTCCTCGCACGGAGAATATATAACATAACAATTAATGTACATAAAATGACGCCAATTTTGAAGTTGCAAGATAGTTGCTAGTTATTGTTTAGAAAAGGGATGTAGAGGTTGAAGTGTAAACAAGTTACGCATTTGCAATATGTGTTTTTCCTTTATTTGCAAATATACTAAGGTCTTTTTAACACGGTTTTTGTTAACAGGGTTTGTTTCCGGCGATAACTCCAGAACGGAACAACTTATCAACCTAATTCGAATCCCATTTTATGTTTTGCGAACATATGGCAGTATTTCAAAAAAAAAAAATGTTTGGTGTAAATACTCAAATAAATTTAAAACTGTATTTTGACCATTGCATGGAAAGATACATATTTAACAAAAAATCGAAGCAATTTAGAACATGCATTTAGATCAACTCTATTTAGTCTTTTTAAAGTGGCGAACCAGCACAGGAGGCTGAAAGCCACTCTAATAAAGTTACAAAAAAAATAGTCTTTTTAACACGGTTTCAAAGTAAAAGTGGAACGTATCCCCCGTGTAAAAAAAAAGACCTTTGCGTATTTGCGAACACGGAATACGTATAAGCTTCCATCTACAAGATCCATGCAAAACTGTTTGTCTCCTTTTGTCCACTTCAGGAGAAAAACTCATTTTAAAATTGGTAATTTTGAATTTTTTTATCATGAAAATGTTTATATTTTTATATGAACCCATCTCCATGTATTCAACAACATTTATATCACAGACAAACATACATGACAAACACAGACAAGCAGACATTGAACATTTTGCACTACAAATCATCGTTACTAAAACACCTGCGTCATCTGTTGAGCACACTGTGATGAGTTATAAACCTGAACAGATGGCGTGCTGTGTGTGCTTGCGTCAAATGCAAGAAAATCGACTATGGCGATCTGTGGCGAAACTACCAACTAAGAAAAATATAAATTGACCTAAACGGTAATGCGTAATCGATGAAGAAGCTGCAAGTGTTATGTATGTTTGTCTGTGTTAACATATTTAAAATTTGTTTACTTAAATTTATTCCTAGTTTCCGTTAACGGCCGGGATGCGGTATAGGTAGGATATTATGGCTATACCCGTCGCCGCCTCGCTAACTGCCTGACACAGCAGCTGCTGAGCTGCCCTAAAGTTGTTCAGATTTAGTTAGGTTACCCGCACTGTGGTTAGCTTCAAGGTTTACCCTTGTAGGCCGGGCATTTAGGGTCTCCCATAACGTGCTTGTCGTCTGGTTTCCCAGAGCATGTCATGTATTTGGGAGGGTTGCTTGTAGTTCCGAGCCTTGTGGCCTTTCCCGCTCCTTGCACCTTCAGCATAGATCCTGTCAGGGCCCTTGAATTCCCACGACATATACATGCTCTCGAGACACTTGAAACATGCCTTTGGCGGTTGGTGCAAATTCTGTGGGCACACTGACCACCCCACCTTGAGTTTCACTACTTTACGAGTCGAGTCCGCGGTGGGGCTTCAAATGGTGAGTTGACAACTTCTAAGGAGGGTGCGACCGACCTTTGGTCCTCACAAGTTCCTACCTCACGCCTCCTCAAGTCATATGATCACAAAAGACAGCCAGCTGAAACATGGAGACGCTGGTTGGCGTAGCCTGGGCAATGTTGTCATTTTGACAATAGCGAAGTGAGGGGATGCGACCTGCAAATCATATCATAATTTTCCATTCTTACATCTTTCAGGTCTTCCAGGTTTTTATTTTACAATTATTCAACAAATTCATATTTTATCATGGCTGTCATACATTGTTTAAGTTTTCTGGTTCATAATGGATGGGCCACAATGTCTACAATTGGATCAGGCACATAACCCTTTGTCATACTACCCCATGCAGGATAAGGGTTATGTGCCTGATCGAATACTACCGTTCAAATGCCCCCCGCTCGTTTTCAATCTTGTATCTTTCAATTTCAAAGCCTGCCGTTGCCCTATACGGAATTATCAATACACTTTCTCTTCATGTCTATTCGTTCTAGCAATAAAATTACTGTCCACTCCTAGCACTTCGCATGGAGATGAGAAATTATGGGGAGAATACAAAAAATAACAATCAGAAGTGTAGTGTCTGATGTTACAGTTCAATTTTCGTCATTACTGTCTAATAACTCACAATATCATTATATTTGATGATATTGTTTTATTGGTTTTGCTTCATAAATTATTTAAACATTACCTATTGTTTTTCATGTCCATTTGTCTTTAATTCCCTTTCAATTGAATCTTCCCTGTTTCATGAGCAACTCCTAACTCAGGAGCAATAACTAGTGTATCAGCAACAATAAAAGTGAATTGCTGTTATAAAATCAACATCAAGCAGCAAATACTGACCATGGCAACAGTAAATTAAAATATATAAATGTGAGTTCTGTAAAATTTCAATAGATTTAACAGACTTTTTTAGGATACCTCAAATCAAGATTTTGGGAAATTGCTGCTATCGCTGAAAACAAACAAAAACGTGCATAAGCGTGAAACCACAGAACTCTACACTTTAACACTTTATAAAATTTCTTACATTTCAGGATCCACCAAAGAGAGATCATAAATAATAGGTACCGAGTGATTACAGTATTTTTCATTTACATAAATACATACACTATTATATGAATATTTCATGGGAATGGGAGGGACCATCAGGGCACCCGATTGAAGCACTCTGGATTGGGAGAGTGGGAATGCCAACTCCCCATTGCTAACAGGTTGTGTATAGAGGGCAGGCTCTTCTCCCCGCCCATTGGAGCATCCTCATGTTAGATGGCTTGCTATTTTGACCAGTTGTTCAGTCTTGTTGTTGGAAGGAGATTCTTTTTATCCCTGTGGAAACGTAAGAGTGATGTTGCCTTTTGATCCACCCAACCCCTGTTTGGTCCTTCATACAATGGCATGATAAGGATAATCAGTGGTTATTGAAGCTTGATCAAGTCTAACAGCGAGGAGAGCCCATTGCTGTCGGACTTAGTTTCCGTGCTACAATGTGTGGTAGTACATATTGTACATATTGTACATATGTCAGCCATATTGTGACCACTTGGGTCCCAAGTGGACTCTTTCGGCTGCTGTGGGTTCCTTGATCCCACACATGGGCTTTATGGCCGAGGAGATTTCGCTAGCTTCCGTGATCTCGTCCAGTTTACACTGGAGAGTCATTGAGTATTGCGTAAAAAGCTGATGTTATTACAAGTCGATTATAGCATTCAGCTGTTCTGAGACTACCAACACTTTTGGAAGCGTATCTAGCGTAGTACCATTCCATAGCCCAGATGGTCTTGGGAGAGCGACATGCCTGAGCTCGCTGAACCATTCCGATCGATGTTCAACTTTTTTGTGTCCAAATTTGATTCAGATGGACCAGGTTTGCGACCACGACCAGGTAGATCCAGCAACGTATTAAACTTTTGCTGCGAAGACTGCTTGCATAACTGTGCGCCTATGCTCCAATGTTTCAATTCTCAAGACAGTTGAACAGCTTCAATCCTCGCAATTTACAACCAAGGCTCCAAATTCTAGGATAGATGCACGAGAGAGCAGTACAATCCTTTCAGACCGAGCTATCTGTTGGCTTTGCTAGTCTATCCGTGTAGTGTTTTCAAACCGGAGTCAAGCGTGATTCAGTATCAACTTTCAGTAGAGTTGCTGCCTTGAGATACTCCCGACATATTAGTAAAATAGTTAGATTAAGCTGAGCCAATCTTAACACAGAGTATCCTGTCCGTTAAGTAAGATTTAAATCAAAGAACTAAGTTATTTGACACGCCAAGTTTGTCTAACTTTTCCAAAAGTATAGTATGGTCGACCCGGTCAAAAGCAACCTTGAGATCCGAGAACAACGTCGACCTGAGATCCAACTTCCATATTCCGCAGACAAGAGGAAACGAAAGGTACAAGATTGTTTGAGGTCTATCTTCTGGAGTGAAATCCATGCTGTCCAGGAGAAATGTAGTGTCTGCAACTAGCAAACAACAATGCGTTGTCGATGACCTCGAAGACTTTTGAGCAGGTTCAGAGCGATTTGAGTTCTCTATAATTTTCGGCATTTTGTTTATCTCCTTTGTTGAAAATTGGGAACTTGAACGAAGATTTCCAACGTATTGGATATTTCCCCGGCGTAACGAGATATTGAGTAGCTTCAATAGAAGAATCGTAAGCACTGCAGACTGCAACTCTTTTGTACACATGAAGGAACTCCGTCAGGGCCAGCAACGTTCGAGAGTTTCATCTTCTGGATTGCGGATTCAACGAGGTCCAATGTAATCTCAGGAATAAAATTGAAGTCGAACGCGTCTCAGGGAGTATCTCTGAGTGCTTTGCTGACTTTTCATGAAGCTTCGTCACAGCTTTCGTCAATTCAGATGTAAAATCGGTTGTAGATTACAGTAGCTCCTTCTTGGCACCGTCATTTTATCCCTTTTCCGCATTTTGCTCCAGCTTTTTTAATCTCCCGTCTTGTTCTTGATGCTTAACTGATGTGCATAATGACATGATCTCTTTGTTTGAAAGATATTGTTTAGTAAGGAATTTCAAATTAATTTGAACTTTTGAACATTTTGCTTATAATTAAACTAAACTCGGTGAAACTACAAGATTTCAGGTTTTTGACTAAATCTGCCGTAACGTTGTTAAAATATATTCCATGCAGAAACGATGGCATCACGGCCTGAAACCAACATCGTCAGACAACGGACGAAAGCGAGGGCGAAAAGTCTCGCTCTTCGTTCAAGAGCCCTCCGGGCCCTGTTACAGCGAGCTGCATTGGAGCGCGACGAGAACCCCATCTTTGGGCCTTCTTTCGTGGTGCTTGCTGGTAGAGCTTCTTTCTCCCGCCTTGCCACCAACAACCAGCCAACCACATATGCGGAGATCTCTCATCCAAAGCTGTTTTCAATGTTTATTGCATCAGCAGCAACTCGACCACAAATTGTCCACACCCGCCACCACTTCGTTCCAGTGCAGCCAGCCATATGAGCGTTCCGTTCCTCTAATAACGCCTCGATGCAATGTGGGTACTGCTGGGGCTACACATTCACATTTGTTCATACGGGATGGGGAAGAGCCCCAGAAACAGCCAACAGACCAACCGACCGACCGACCGACCAAACGATACCTAAAGTCAAGGTTTTCTGCTTTTCTATTCTCTTTCTGCGCCTACTATGCCCCCATACACTCTTCTTCACGAACAGCAACAGCAGCAGCAGCAGCCGCACGGTGATGCGGCACTACTCTGGCAGGGTCATTGGCAGAGACGACAATAAGACGTGAGCTACAGTATCATCGCACGTAGCAGGCGTTGCAGTTTTAACGATTTGGAACGTTTGCGGCGAACTCTGCTGACAATTAGGAAAAAGGTTAACTTTTTTGTTGTTCTGAAGTTTGAATGTTAAGGTTTTTGGATGATGGTTTTATTTAATAGAAGCGACAAACATAGATATCGAAGAACGCGTTTTTTTTTAGATTAAGAAACTGTATTTTTTTCGAAAATTATTGGTGTTTGTTATTTTCTAGATAGTCGAAAACTCCACAATTATCTAGAAATGTGAAGAAAAATTAGTATTTTCCATTTCATTCCAACTACCTTTATTGCTTATCTTTACAGATACGCGTATTTGTCTACAATGTGCAGACTCCTTCAGTTTCGTGTACTAATAACTTGCTTATTTTCTTAAGATGAAGATGGAGCTATTTTAAAAAGTGATGAAGAATACTAACTGAAACAACACCTCAAGATGAACGAAAGTATATCAGAAACAGTTTCCGGTTGTAATGAAATTTTGTCCATTTGTAAGTTTCTACCCATAATAATATTTTTCAAAATAAAATCATAAAATTTCCAGGACAAATTTTCTAAAAAGGCGTATGTAAATTATGAATTTTATTTTTTCAAAAAATCATAATATGTAAACGATTATTCTGATCAAAATGTTGTCTGAGAAAAAGTTGTAGGTCATGAGGTGTTTTTCAAGATAAAAAAATACACTGAAACAAAAAAAATGTAAATTCATGCTAAAAATAAACATAGTTTTATAGTTTTTATTTTAAAGCTTGAAGTTATATCCTCAAATCCTGTAAATATTAAGACGGTCATTTCTTTAATTTTTTTAATTTTTGTTTTAAAACTTTTATGGATTTTTTGAGTTTTGTGAAACTGCGTATTTTCTAATATTACTTAATCAAAAATAGACTTTACGTATTCATTTTTAATAAAAAAGCACACAAAAACTTGTTTCGTAACCTAGCCGTTCTCAAGTTTTACTAAAAGGAAATTTTGTTGTAACAATATTTTCAGCCATTTTCATATGTTAGCCGCGATGTCAAAAAAAAAATGTATGTTACATGGTAGATTATTGATTCTGTTTAGACGCAACGGAAGTGATACAAACTGATAAATGAAGTAAATGATGCAAAAACGGGTAATAGGGTAACGGGAATAACGTTAGCCTAGCTCTTTCATTTGGTACATGTACCAAATATGTCATTAGTTCACCAATAATTAGCAAAATTATGTTGCTATCAGGATGATCAATTAATTGCGACAAAATTAAGACATTACTAAACAATTTATACTTGTTTACTTTCACATAATTTTCGATTTCCTTAACTTTTTAGACACCATGATTTCACTGGTTAAGCTGAACATGTTATCTCCACGAACATTTAAGGATCTAAATTTGGCTAAATTCAACCGATTAACCGAGTAATGCAGCCTAGATTTACATATAATAGCTACCCGTTATAAACTTAATGTTAACAAAGTTAACATAACAATGATTTTACGTGAAAACCGTAGACTCAATAAAAGGGACATATTTTTTTCTATGTTCTATGACCTGTTGTAAAAATAAGGTATTGAAAATGTTGTAATTGATAAAATTTTAATGGAAGCATTTGAGTTTGCGATTGTTTAACTTTCAAATGGCTCATCTAAACACAAACAAAAGGAACAAAATCTGTGTAGAGAAAATCGTAATGTTTTCATTATCGAATAGACGAATTGAAATCTTATATTAAAATCTCTTAAGTGCTTCAAAGCAGTTTTATTTTTGGTTGTTTTGTAAAATTTTGAGTTGTGTAGAGCAAATACAGCTGGCAAAGCCTTAAATGAGAATAAGGTATGTATCCGCAATAATCCGGACACCTCAAAACATGCATAAAACATAAATTTCGCTTTATATTTCCGTCGTAGTTGTTTATTTCAGATTCATGGGATGTGTTTTATCAATTCGTGAAGACAAAACATAGTTATTCGGTATTTGCAAAATTTTCGAAATTTGCGCTTAACAGACTCTTCAGAAATCGTAGAAGCCGTCTTTGTCCAAATTTGCTGGAAGTGTTTGATGTCTTTGATTACTTGCTTCTTTCCAGAAAGCTTCCGCTTCATCAGAGCCCAATATCTCTCGATTGGTCGTGGTTCTGGGCAATTTGGCGGGTTTGAGGTTTTTGGTACAATGTTCACTTGATTTGCTTGGTACCACTCCATCACAGTTTTAGCATAGTGGCATGATGCCAAATCGGGCCAGAACAAAGGTTTTTTTTTGTGACTTTTGATGAAGGGCAGCAATCGCTTCTGTAGACACTCTTTCTGATAGATCTTCTTGTTGATTGTGCCTGTAGTGACGAAAGATTTACTCTTTTTGCCACACGTGCAAATTGCTTGCCACACAAGGTATTTTTTGGGAAATTTCGATGCCTTCTTCGTTTTGAAATGCTCAGCTGTAGCATTTCTGGCCATAGCAGAATAAAAAGCCAGTCCTGGAAGCTGCTTGAAATCCTCCAGGACATAACTTTCACCGTCCATAACAACACATGAAAACGTCGTCAAATATTCGCAGCACAAACTTGGAGCCCGTGATTTTGCTGCCAAGTTCTGTTTGTCCTTTCGGTCCATGACAGGATCAGCGCGTTCAATGTTTTTGTCTAGTTTCGGTATATTTAATTAAAAAAAATATCATTTTCAACATTTTCAAAAAAAATTATATATATTTATTTATAAAAAAAAATCAAGAAATGACCATCTATAACTCTTCACCAGCTTTAAGGACATAACTTCAGCTTTTAAAAAAATAAAAATTAGGAGGATCGAAAGGGGAGGAGGTCCTTTGAGAAAATCAACGTTTTATGTTTTTAAAGGATAAATTCAAGATTTTTTTTAGTTTCAGTGTATTTTTTCTTCAAGAACGCCTCATCACCTACAACTATTTCCACGAAAACATTTTGATCAGATGAGTCTTTTGCAATTTAATTTAAATAAAATCCACATTTCAAATAAACCTTTATAGAAAATTAGTCCAGGATAATTTTTGATTTTACACTCAGTAGCAAAAAAAAAAGCCGAGCAAAATTTTGTTAGTAAAAAACTCCATGTTCAACCTCCTGTAACTTTGTCAATTATACATATTTTTAGCTGAAAATTTCACAACATTATACAAAATGTATAGGCCTTATGTGGTCAAAATTTCATGTTGATATAATTTATAGATTTGAAGTTATCATAACATATGTGAAAAAAGTCATTTTTGGACATAGCAATTTCAAAAACCCGTATTTCTGTGAAAAATTTAGGTAGCATATTACAAATTTCTCCATAGCTCATAAAAGTACAGAAAACAATGTTGACAAAATTTGAACTATTTCCATCAAGTGGTTTGGACTACAGCTGGCGTCAAAGTTGACGTACCAACATGAGCATTTCCCTTTTACACCCGATGCTGAACTTGCTGAAACATCGGTGCAAAAAAAAAGCCGAGGTGAGTTTTATTAATAATACTGATAATAATATTAATAATACATACTTAATAATATGTATAATTGACAAAGTTACAGGAGGTTGAACATGAAGTTTTTTACTAACAAAATTTTGCTCGGCTTTTTTTTTTGCTACTGAGTGTATTTATAGAAAACGTACTTTTGTGTAGAAGCCAACGTAAAGATAAAATTTCATTCAGATCGGAGAGAGTAGGGTCCAACCGGTTTGGTATTCTAGCTGGAAATGCTCACTTACATTTCAATAAATCAAAAAATACATGAATTTTCAAAGGTTTGCAGAGCTCTTTGATATTTGTCAATTAATTTACGATTCTAGATACTATCTAGGTCCTTAGTTGACATCTTCTGTGACCAGAAATGAATATGCATTCGATCACCGAGAATTTGGGCGTGCTTCTGATCTTTCCATTACGATACATAGTATTTGAGAACGGAATAGTGACTTTTGATATTCAGAAAATCAGATTTGCAAATTAGTCAGAGTTCCTGAAACGTTAATTCCAGTTGCTAAATTCAATAGTTGTAAAACATGAACCTCGTTTCAATAACGTACAGATATTCACTCACCTGTTGCTTGTTTGAAAAAACAAGGGCTTGCAAAAGTTCGTGTATAATAGAAAATCTTCGCTGAAGCTTGTGAGGTCGAAAGGAAGTCCTGAAATGAAACATGAGAAAATACGCGTTCTTTATAAAAGACTATTCAAAAACTTTTATAAGTACTTAATGAATCCTAACAAAAAAAAATTAAGCAGATAAGACTCTTTAAATCTAAATTAACACTTCACTTGATCACTTTTTCTAAACACTGAATTTTTTTTTAAAAACTATCACTAGTAAACGCGAGCAAATTACGTTAAATTCCACTAGAGAAAGCTTATCTTTTGACAGATAGGCCTATTTCGTCTGCGACTTACTATCTGTCAAAAGATATGCTTTCTCTCGCGTTTACTCAAGATACGAATACGTCGAATTTGCTCGCGTTTCTATAGATAAAGGGTGTTCCGATCAAAATTTGGTCAAACAGTAATGTGTATGAGTCGATCAAAGTTTTTATTAGTAAGTCAAATTCTTTTTTTTTCAAGTTCAGTTAATACAGAATACAGTAAAAAAAATCAGCTAAGCTTCCTTTTTACCGAATGCGAGTTGCCGGGTCTTTCGTTTAACACCTACCATAAGCTTTCACTTTTTTTAAACACTATTTTTAAAAAAAACCTTTTGAGCGTATTAGTAGAACGATTGTGATTGGGAAATTAGTTTCCCAAAATTTTGGGAAAAGTGTTAATTTTAAATTCTCCTAGTTTCCCAACCTACCATAAGGTTTTGTACAGTCTCCTTGTCCACTTTATTCGCCGCAGAACACCAGTTTGCCTCGCTCACAATAGCCTTCTTAAGGTTCCGCTTGACGATGGCCCAATATGATTCGATTGAGTGGAGCTCTGGCGTGTTGGGAGGGTTCTTGTCCTTGGGCACCACTTGAACGTTGTTGGCAGCATACCACTCCATGGCCTTTTTTTCGTAATGGCAAGATGCGAAATCCGGCCAAAATAGAACGAAACTTCAGAAAGGCAGTATCGTCGCGATTTGGAGTCACCACTTTCTTGTAAGGCTAAAGTCCAGCTCGTTTTTTAGCTCTATCCATGGTTGACGGCGCCACTCCCAGCTTCTTTGTGACATCTCGGATGGAGAGGTTGAGGTTCCGCTCGAAACATCGGGTAACTCTTTTTGTCGTCACTGTGGCCTCCGGCTTACGATTTCTCCCCATTCAACAATTTCGCCAACTTGGCGTGAGAGTAGTTTGGATTTCCGCCATGCACGTGCAAAATTTTGTTGCGTTGCTTCTCTTCCTCTTCCTTCGACATTTTGATAACTGAAGTGCGAATCTCAAAATCAAAATATAGGCATGATGCTACACACACACATCTTCGAAATGAGGGGTGTCCAAAAAATTTTTAATGCACTTCAAGTTTAGGTCGACCAAATTTTGATCAAAACACCCTTTAGTTTAAACAAGTGTTTCACTTTTTAATTTTTTTTAGAAAAAGTGATCAAGTGAAATGATAATTTAAATTTTCCTAGTTTTCTAATTTCAATCCTTATACTAATATGCTCGTAAAACTGTTTTAAAAATAAGATGACTTTTTCGTTAAGTTGGTAATACTATTTCATTTTACTTTTTCCATAGATCGATGTTTGTTACGTTTCTTAAAGATTCTTTCAAGATGAGAATAAAGAGTTTGAAACAACTGTATCTGATATAATTGACAATTGACAATATTGATTATTTCTAAACATTTTATGGCTCTATAATTAACATCACTAAACAGTTTCCTATACGGAAACAGCATACAAACATTTTTTGTTTGCAAGAAGTTCAAAATTTTCTTGGGAGTTTTTCGCAATTTGGGCAGCCCGTAGTTTAGACTTTCTTTGAAAAAATATATATATCACAAATCCTAGATATTTCTCTCTTGCACTGCGAATGGATGTAACCCCATTTAAGTTTTCATCGAACCTTCCAATTCCAATCCCAATCCAATCCAGCAACACTTGCAACCACTTTAGAACAGAATTATGTTCAACGACCGAGAAGAGGATGCTTTATTAAAATCGAAAACGAAAACCCACAGACCACCGTCTGCGTCTTGCATACTGTCTCCATGCACCCTCACCCCCCTCATCAAACACACACACACCCCACCCACAGAAGGATTTGACTTTGACGACGACGACGAAGACGACGAAGACGATTCCGCCGGGAGGCATGGCTGGGAAAAGCTTTTTCAGCCGGCCGTCGTCGTCGTCATCGTCGAGCGCTGCGAATGCACCACATAAACAAACACATCCCAGTCTTAGGGTGGGGCGGGGGGGTGTTCAGAACGAACACATGATGCACTCGGTCAAACTGGCAGACTTCGGGAGGAAAATGGGACGAGACAAAAACTTTGGAAGAAGAACAAAACCGCCTGCGAAAAGACGCCCGACGACGACTTCCTCTGAGCTTCAATGCACACACTCCGGGCGAGGGGCGGAAGGTTTTAGTCGCGCAGTCATGTATCATTTTATTCATTATGCTGTTGTTATTTTCAATATTAATAGTACACTCATATGTACGGCCACTTTTATCTCCCTTGTGTTATTGGAGTACGAAGACTCGGCCAAGGCGAAGAACTCAGGTCTATTTGAAGTGGATCCCAGTGGAAAATCCAATTTGTGGCTTGATCGACTGCAGCGGTGCATAGTAGGCTGTGGTGTTCAGAGACCTAGCATACCATGACTAACTTGTATTTCTCCCTAGTGTCAGAGATAGACGACGACGACGACGACGACGGATGGATGAATAGAAGATAAACACTGCTGCGGAAGGGGATGAGGGAAGGAAGAGGTAGGATGCGCATATATGCGTCAATGGTTGCTTCGATGGGAGAACCCACCGAAAAAAAAACACACACACGCGCGGGGAGGTACTGCACTAGTCGAACATGGCTTCGGGCACAGACAGGACTTGTAGATTGATAGAGAAACGACATCGTCTCGCTTTAGGGCGGTGGTTGGTGATGCGATTGGGATATGCGAGACAGCGGGAATCTTCTCTGGTTTGTATCGGCGTGCCGTAATGGTTGTGGCTAGGATTTGTTCCGTGGAGATGATGCCCGCTCAAGAGTGGGACGATCCGGGCGCGCATCATAATCGTGACGATCAGCGAACTGGTTGCGAGCGACGTTGCTGGAAACAGGGGATATGAAATAATTTTTATGTAATCATGGTTGATGACATGTAATCGTAGTTTTTTTTTTTTTTTTGCTGTATGCAAGCAAAAGGAGTAGAAGTGAAATAACCTGCTCCGAAGATGGAACATTCTTGGCCAACCACCGTCGTTGCATGACCTTTGGGTGCAATGAGCTTTGACGATGATGTTGAGTATGTTACGTAACCAGCGGGGAGCATTCCATTTTGTACTAATTGAAGATTCTATCAAAGGCACAATCGATATCGTGTGGACAGACTTTTTATTCGACTTTTGCCTTTCTGTTCCCTTGTGGATTCCATGCCTTGACATTTATTTCCACAACATAATGACTGTTGAAAATTCTTTTTCATATACAACATCTAATCTTCAAATGTTCAATAAATGATGCATTTACTAAATTTAGTACAAACCAAAAATTTAAGCAATTTAATTAATCAATTAAACTTTCAAAGCTAATAATCCAAATGAAATGTTCCCCATTTATAAATGAACCTAAATTTCAGTGGTTTGCAATATATTTTTGCTTGCAACATATTCTTGGAAAGTTCATGAGCTCATGACCAAATAATATGGAAGTATTGAACATACAGGGTGGCAACGGTTGCTTGGCAGTAAAATACCAACTGATCAAAATTCACCCGGACAGGTGGATGGAAACGCGCCCATAAACCGAAACGGTTTTTTTTTTGTTCTTGCAATTTTGATATTTTTGATTTCCTTAACTTTCTTGCCACCATGGTTTCATTGGTTAAGCTGAACAAATTATCTTCATGATCTTCACATGACCTGAATTCGGTTTAATTGAACCTATATGCTAAGTGATACATTTTTGATGTAGAGAAAATAGTCGCGAGTTATAAATTAACTATTCACATAGAAACATGAACAATTATTTCACAAGAAAACCGGAGACCCAATTTTAGGGACACATTTTTTCATATGTTCCTAATTATGGTAAATCGTTAACATTGATAATGTTTTCAATGAAAATGTGTGAGTTTGTGGTTTTAAATTTTTCAGAGGGCTTATTAAAGCTAAAACCTAAGATACAAAATCATTATAGTAGGAATTTTAGAGTTTTGAAATGAAATGGCTAATTGATCATATCTGAAAATCATAAAGTTCTAATAAAGTCATTTCATTTCAATAAGTTTTGCAATATTTGGTGCTGAGTATGTGAATTTCAAATGGAATGTCTAAAAAGATGATTTAAATAAACATAACAAAGATTTTTTTGAACGAGAATCATTAATCGTGAGACGAAGTTGCGGTTAATTTATGGGTTATAATAATAACTGTAATCGACCGCTGCATATTAGGCTAAGCTAAGGGACATGTCCCTACTTGGAACTATTACTGGATACAACAACTGGTTGATCAAGTTCTCAATATTGTCCAAAATGACCTCTTGAAGTAAAGTATTCGCGGGTCACACATTGGGCTTATAAACTCGACCGACGATCGTTTGCAACAACCTTTCCAGATCAGTGTATATTAGATGTTTGAGTGATTCTTCTCTCTGGAAGAAACCTTAGAAAATAGCATTGAAATAGTATCAGTATGCTTATAAACAGCTCTAAAGTATGATAAAAGTTTTTTTTAAATCCACTTAACAAGTTTTGCCACTTTGCCAAAAAAAAATATTCGGGTTAACAGCACTCAAGCAAAGTTAGAATAAACTTATATAATTGATTGATTATGCATTTATAAAATCTTCTGAGGATGAGCATGAGCATGAGCATGATTGACTGCTTGCGGTTGCTACTCTGTTATTGTCAGATCGGTTGTAATTACACAGAGAACCAACAGATGATGTTTGGGACTAACAGTCACCCTCAATGTGTAAAAACTGGCGATCTAGAATTGAAAAAAAAAGCAATACCAGCGCCGGCCGCATCCATGCAGGTCAAATAAGGATAGGGTAGGAGTATGTTGACGTGAGACTCGCATTGATGGAAGCCGAGAACACCTCTGCACTTCCACGAGAACTCACTGGGATATTGGATATATGGGTAGCATATGGTTCGTTTTGGTAAACAGAACGCTGAATTTAGGAAGGGTTTTCATTTTGATAACCATAAGATTTTAGACGTTGTTTCCGGTTTATTTTCCAGACATCCGGTTGACCGGAGATGTACAGTATAATAATTTGTAATTTTGATACCGATTTAAACTAACAGAAATTATGAATGCTGTTGGAGTCAGGCACAAGTGTGCATGGTTCTCAATACGGGAATATATAACTGTCACGAAATAAAGCTATTAGTTTAAAAATGGCATGCGCAAAAAGAAAAGTAAAGAATAAAAAATAAAGTTAAAATCAAGCAGTTTCATGTATAACTCGTGACGTGCAAACGAAACCTTAAGTAAACGGAACAGAAAAGACTAAAAATTTGTTAACGCCACATAACTTATCTTCTTCCTTCTTCGACATCAATGAAGATTTGGAACTAATCCTAGACAAAATCAAAGCATTTCTTGCGTACGTTGGTCTGAATCTTAATGCGGAAAAGTGCAAAGTGTTGGTCAGAGTGTCACGGCAGTTACAAATATGCAGGTTGGTGGCCGTTGTTACAAAACAATTGAGCCAATGTGGTATTTAGGTGTGTACCTATCCACCAGATTAGGGTCCAGGTCCTATGACTGTTAGGACCCGCTGCCGGAATGCAGTGCGTGTGAAGTTCCTGCGAAAGTATACGCCATCCTAGTAGTTGGGTCGTGTAATATACAGGTCCGTCATAGCTCCTTCTATGATACATGGGACCCAAGCTGCGGTTTTAATAAAATACAAAAGAAAATTAAAAAGGTGCTATGAGAAGTAAGTGGTACAGAATATGGCAGGCTTATGCCTAAATGAAAATGAAAATAGGGTGCTTCTTGCTTAATAAAAGACGCATAACACTTCGCAATTAAGAACGTGCAAACCAAGCATTGTTTGTTCGGACAGCATATACCAGACGATGCAGCGATACGGTGACTTAACTTATGATCAGTGTGTGTGTGTGTGTGTACAATCTAATACTCATTGGCCGGCAATGGTATTATTGAAGAAATCTGTTCACAACAATCCTTCAAGTGACCATTGGAAGCAGCTTTAATCCGAAAGCTAGAAAGTGATAGCTCTACTGCTGATCCAGCAACCCATTTCAGAATGTCTGGAGAGTCTCGATCATTCCGAGGTTACTTTCACATACAGTAAGCCCCGCATGTAAGCATTACCGATATCATTTGGATAAGGGCACTGCAACACACTTCCAGATTTGGAAATGTTAAATTTCCAAACCAGGCACGTATTTAGTATTATTTAATAAGGTTATTGTTATATAGTTATAGTTATAATCAGAAAGATCTCACCCCTAGCCATAATAACACTCGCTTGTTCATTAGTAATAATAAAAAAAAATCGACGTTGATTAGAAATTAATTTCATGCACTCGCGACAAAATAGGCGCACAAATTAACGTTGCTAAACCGCCCGTTAGATATGCAACCGGCATAAAAAAAACTCTGTTACAACGTAGTGAATGCATTTGATATTATGTGGCAGCCTTATGCGCATTTCTTCGTTTGCTGCTTCTGACCAGCAAATGGCCGTTTTCTACATGTAATGGTATTCTTCTTTTCACTCCACACTCTGCCAATAATCAAAACCCCCGCTATGAGGCGACTCTATATCGAACTTCAAAACTGCAAAAAATCATCGATTCACTCGCGACCAAGCGGAAAAACACTCAAACTTAATAATTTCTGTCCGGATTTCACAATACTAACACTAATAAACAAAACGAAGCTGATGTAACTCTTCTTCCGGGTACGGGGGCGAAGCACAAAAAAAAACAAAATAAAGTGGAAATACTACCGACAATTACACATTTCAGGAGGGAATCGATTGTATTTACTATTTCTTACACAAAGAACGCGGAGATTGTATGATTTCACTGTTAGTTTAAGTTAAATAACAAATCAATGTTTAATCTTTTTATTTTTGCGAAAACGACGCAGCAAAAACAAAACACGTCAAGTCCAAAGCCTATGCATTTATAAAATCTTCTGTATCATAAAATAAGAATAGTTGTCTCAGAAATTTCCTAGAAAAATATAAAATTTTAATGTACGAGTTTTAATGGACTTTGCAATTGCGCTTTTATAAACTGGTCGAATTGCAGTTTATCCCGTATTCACCTATGATAGAATTGTGTTCGCTTGATCAGGATACAAACAATCAAATCTAGATTCAGAATTACTAAGCAAGTCCTTTATCTGATTTACAATGCGTTGCCACTTTGCTCGACTTTTTGAATACCAAAAGATTAGTCCGCTTTAGAAAAAAAACTTAATATGTTGTTATTTTTGGAAAAAAGTGAGTGTAAATAAAATATGACTTTATTTTTTTTATTTAATTTCTTTATTGGACATTTTATTTGCATATATTGGATAAACGTTTTGAGTTTTTTACTCCTATCCCATCAACATTCGCACAATCCAACATTTTACGAGCGCTAATGCCCGCTAAGATTGAACTCGTTTTCTGGCACGGTGCAAGCGATTTCACTTTTGGATTAGGTCGTTTCACAGCAAATCGATAATATTTGAACGATTCTCTGTCAAACGGCCTACGCCAAACATATTTGCATTGTCAAATCAAACCTGACGCACTTTGCGAGAATACGAACGTGTTCGGGAGTGATGACCTATCTACCTAGTGTATCTATACAAATATAAAAATGGCGGTTGAACGGTTCGACGACATTCTTGCTACGTTCGATGCGTTGCCGGAGTTCACTGGGTGCGCATGTATGGAAATAATAAAAATTGTAATAAAATAGTTGGAAAATTGAAAAAATAATGAAAGATGATGTTATTTGCTTTGAAAAAAATGGACAAAAATTGCTAATTTTTCATGGGTTTACCTTCATTCGCATTGACCAAACTACCCATACAGCGTCAATCATAGTAACCCATGAGTCAACAGACCAAATTTGACAGCTCTATCAGTCGAACTCTAACCGTGATGGCAAAAACAGTGGAGCAACTCCGTTCAACGAACGGCACCCCGCCGCGTCGAAAACGGACATCATGCGGCACTTTGTGGACGCCGGATACGCCTGTTCCGGCATCCACAACATCTGGGCACTATTAGACAACAATCAGAGCATCGAAAGAAAGCCCGGTTCGATCCTGAGCGACAAGAAGCTCAAAAGGATGCTGAAGAGGAAGACCGAGGGAAAAGTGGCTACATCGCTGCGTGCGCTTGACCGGGAGGTTGGTTCAACCGGCCAAACAGTGAAAAAGTACCTGGCGAACATGAACATACATGTAAGTAAGAAGCGGAAGTCGCGTCCACTGGTTTCGGAGCAGGCAAGATGGCCAACTCGATTTTACCGGCGAATCACGACGAGGCGGTGGTGATGGACGACGAGACCTATCTCAACTTGGATGGCAACGACTTCGTATTTTACTTCCCCCATGAAGGAAGTGAGCTCCGAGGTGAAGTTCATTTCACACACCAAGCTCCCCAAGAAGGTGCTGCTGTGGCTGATAATCAGCGAGAAGGGGATGTCAAAGCCGCTCTTCTTTTGCTTCGGGCTGGTCGTAAACGGAGAAATTTATATTGCGAAATGCCTGCCGGAAGTTGCATCGTTCATCAAGAAATACCATAAGGGCGAAAATGCGGTGTTCTGGCCGGATCTGGCGTCGGCCCACTACTCGAAGCGATCGTTGGAGGAGATGGAGCGGCTGAATATCTATGTGGTACCCATGTCGGCGAACCCGCCCAACGTCCCCGAGCTGCGTCCCATCGAGAATTCCTGGGCCAACTTGAAGTGTAAGATCAACTCCAACAATTTTGTCGCGAGAACTGAGGAATTGATAAATTAAACGAAGAAAGAACTCAAAAACATGCCTACGCGCATGTTTTCGTCCGCCATGGCGAATGTTCTGGTTAGAATTTTTTTGCATGTAAGCTTAAGGGGACCCTCTCCTGGATTTGGGCAAAAATAAGGCAAAGTGTGTATTTTTTGTGGGAAAATGCAAAGGCGTACGAACTCCCGGTTTTGACGATTAAATTTGATTATTATTCAATATTTTAAGGAGATACAAAAATTGTGAAAATTCAAAATAGCGGCTGCAAAATGGCGATTTCCGTAAGGTTCTGCGCGCAAAACATGGGGCAACAACTTCAAACCTTCAGCCTCTTGTAGTGGACAAAAATCAAATCTAGTTATCATTTCTGAAAGATAATGAAAAATTTTACGGCTTGAACTTAATGATCAGACAATTTAACATTGCAAAGTGATCATTTAAAACGGAAAAGTTTAATTTCCCGCTATTTTTTTTTTTCATTTCAACCGTGTTAAAAAATTATAAATAATTAATTATTAATGCCAATTTTTAGTTCAAGTCGTACAAAAAATTATAACCTTTCAAACAGTTATTTCATGAGGGAATCGGAATAATAGTTCAAGCCCGGGGCTTGAAGTTAGATTGAAAAACATGGTTTCGAGAAAAACGCGTTCAAAGTTTTTAGCGCAGAGCTCAGCGCACGTGAGACAGGTGTGTTCGAGACGCTGCCATTCAATAAATATTCATCGTATCAAAAAATCCTTCTACACATATATTCTACGAATATGTGGCTTTCATTTTTTGCCAAACAAAAAAAATCGATTTTTTGGTTCAAATTCAGGGGAGGGTTCCCTTAAATAATTCCCTTTATTTATCAAAAGCAATTAGTCTTAGCTTTTTTTATTACCATCCGAAAAAGTTCATTTTTATAATGCAAACGCTAATGCAAACAACTAAAAATGAAACACTATAAATTATCACACTTTTTCTTGCCACTTTCAAAGACAATTAAAATGAAAAATTTAAAAAAGTTACGTAAAATTCATTTTGCTAAAAAAGAAACTACAGAGACCTTCACATTTGATAATTTGTTATTCATCTTGAACTAAATAGGATCAGCTCTATATGTAGATTATCAGTCCTCGTGGTGTTTTCATAAGAGAAGAAGAGCAGAAGAAATGCAGGAATTAGTATTTGTTTTATGACGATATTCCCACTACGACTTTATGTTTCTCTCTGACCTTAGACATGTTACTAAAATAATCAACTTCATTTGAATAACTCCGATCTAACAAACTCAAACAAAACCAACCAGAAGCTAGGTTTAGGGCAACTTGTTTCCACTTTCTCGAACGTCCTACATTTTCTAGGTCTTGGTGCAATCCCCTAGCTCCTAGTTCGAGGCAAACCCCAGTTTTTCGGGATTGTTGCGCCATGGTACACTTAGTACGGGAGTGAAGTTTGCCAGACCTTAGGATCTTGCGGATTCCATGGAAGTCGTTTCCGGCTATTATGCTGCAGTTATTATACGACATCACCAATGACCCGACGTTAAAATATTCATCTACAACCTCGAACGCATCCCCGTCGATAATCAGACTTCTACCTTTACGAGCTCTATCGCGATCAGATCCTCCTGCCAGCAGATATTTAGTTTTTGACGTATTCACACTGCTGCTTCACGTTTCAGCCCTGTGTACTGCCCAGTAACCGTTTAGTACGTTCTTCCTACAATGTCCACGTCATCAACGAAGCAAACTAATTAGCTGGATTTATTGAAAATCGTGAAGACCGTGAATGCATGTTAAAGCCCGCACGTTTCAGAACACCTTATAGCGCAATGCTACCATGATCAACCTAGTCAGTTTCCTGGACAAACCGTACTCGTTCATAGTCTACCATAGCCCTTCACGAGCTATAGTATCGTATGCAGCCTTGAATTCGATGAATTGGAGGTACGTAGGAACTTGATATCTGCCGCAATGTGAAGATTTGGTCTGTTGTCGATCGCCCGTCCACGTAACGGCTTGATAACTTCCCACAAATCTGTTTGTTAGCGACGATAGACGGCGGAAGATGATCTGGGAAAGAACGTTATCACTCCTCGGGTAGCTGTTCTGCACCGGCAGACAATTTGCCAACATATCTGGGCCCATTTTTATACTATCCTTTCTAGCTGCCTTGTTGTTCTTAAGCTGTTTGATGGCTTCCTCATCCGCCGTTCCGAGGAAGTCATTTCTACTGTTGTCTTGACGTTTTGACCCTGCGCCATTTAGCAGTTCATCGCAGCGCTGCTTCATCTTTTCGATCACTTCACGTTCATCCGTCAAGATACCTCCAACCTTATTCAGACTTTGTGGGAAGCGATCGGTTTCTTGTAGAACTTTCGCGTTTCTTGAAAACGGTGGCACTCAAGGTGGCACCTCTTATCTCGGAAATGAAGAGTTTGCAGTCTTCGCTTCTGTTTGTATCGCTCGACATTTCGACGGGATCCTTGCTACAGCATCATCGTCTAGATTATTCTCGTCTAAGCCCGTCCTCGCCGAACTAGTCATTCCGTCAAAATTTCTATCCACGAACCCAATGGCTGCCTTGACATTGCTTCGGCAGTCCTTGAAAGGGGCTTCGATCAGCTCTCCCTCGCTCGACAACGTTGCTCCAAGGCTTTGTCGGTAATCAGTTGCAACTTCGGGTAGCTTCAGTCGTTCCAGATTCAGCCGTGAAAGGCGTCGGAACCGCATTTTGTTTACCAGGTGGTTCGAATCGATGTTTGCTCCGCGATTTATCCTGAAGTTGATAATATTCGAGAAGTGCCTTCCATCAATAAAAACGTGGTCGATTTGTGATTCGGTCAATGGCAATTTTCTCATTGACGGGCAACCTTTGCCACCGTGTATGTCATGCATCCAATATTTTATCTCAGTTATGTCCATTCTACTATCTAAATATCAAGAAATGAGAAGAAAAATTAGTATTTTCCATTTAATTTCAACTACCTTTGCTAACCTTGAGTGTCACCACAGTAGAACAATTAATGGTCGCGGTGGTATCAGGTCCCCAACACAGGAAAAAAAAACCTTGAGTGTCAAGATAAGCAAAAGTAGTTGGAATTAAATGGAAAATTCTAATTTTTCTTATCATTTCTAGTTACAGGTATTCCGCAAAACAGTTCAAACTCTCTAGCATTCATCTAAATATCGTTGCCTTGGTTACGCAAGATTGTGCCTTTATCATTTCTACAAATTTCTGAACGCATTATAGGGTCCATTATTCTGCAAAATCAGTTTGAAAATCTTCATAGTTTGAAAGAAACATGTAATTTTCTGCGATATCTAAAGCACATATATGAAATTCTAGATTTGGCATAAATTCATGGGATATTTCATGTAAATTTAGCAAGATATCGCCTAAATTATGTCAGCTGTAGTAAAAATAAAACATTTTTTGTAAAGAAATGCGTGCTTTGAATTTCAATTGAACAAGGGAAAATAAAGACAACACTAGTAAAAATGGCATGTATTCTAACTTACACAAATTAATCGAAATCAGGTTAGGTGGAATTCTCCGTCTAAATTACAGAATCTAAAATAATCAAATTTGTAACGTAATTTGAAGGAATTCCTATTTGCCTGGAATTCCAGTTTGATGCTGTTGACGTTTCTCCGATTAAAAATTCTTAAACTGCAACGCCAGTCTATGAAACTTCTCGGGTCACCAATCAAATGCAACAAAGAAACATTGATTAGCCAGGTGTTAACCGAGGGTTTATCAGCCAATCGCATCGACAGTACAAACATATTGGAATTCAATTCGCCAGTCATTAATCAAAACGCCAACGGCACTCAGTCGGTGACTCAACGGCAAGCCATTTCTAGAATTCTTACGAACCCACTCCGGCAGAGTCCCAAATGCGCCCAATAAATCACATTATTCATTTCCAAACAGTTAGACATTGTTTGCGACCGCTATATTTGCTGTGTTGCTCTTGTTTGTAGATGCAGATCTCGAGCAGTAGCACGTACGTACTTCCAGCAAGGCGTAGGTATTGTGCGGTTAGTGGCATACATGTTCACATGCATATGCGAAACGGTTCGCCAAACTTCAACAATAAGAAATTTGTTAGCATAAATCTTGCCATCACCCAGGTGCAGCGCGCAGGTCGAAAAAAGGAAGTGAAGGGGGGGCTTCCAATCGATACTTCAAAGTTCTGGAAAGACAAGGTATCTGAAGGGATATGTATCAAGTACAGCACGAGCCACTGCCTGCTGCTGCTGCTGCTGTATCTATACAAGGGAATAATCCACCTAGCGTGTTTTAACCTCCCCCAAAGCATCGATCGAAGCAGGCTTTCCCTCCCGTCACAAGTCAGAACGGTAACCACCCATTGAAATTGAACTTCAAACCGCGGGAGTGACACCGAAAAAGACGAATGTGCCTCGACAGTGGAGCTGGAGTGCAACAACCGTTCGCAAATGTTTGACTTGAGCTGCTGTAATAATTTCTTGGTGTCTTGCGTTCAGAAAGAGGGAAAATATAACAAACCAGAGCACACATAAACACCCGGAGACAACGATCTCTAGGGGGGGCTCCCTACCCTCCGGAATCCCGGGCGCCAAGAACCGTGAATGACTAATAAAAATAATGTCTGCAAACATGTTCTACTTGAAAGTTCTTAACCAAACAGCTGTGCTTGGATGAATCATGCCTCAAGAGGTCCTTTCGCCTGCAATGAGCTAACGAGCTGCACATATTGCATAGCCTACTACTTCAATGTCAACAATGGTGCGTAAAAACCAAAGGCAAACAACAGCACCCACCGCATGACTGGCTTGCTATGATGTGATTCGTAATTGATAGTTTGAAGAGCGTGAAATAAAAACATTGCAAGAGGAGGTGTAATAGTTCACCGTGAAATCCTATGGCTTTTTTTTTCATGGGATTAATGACACTCCAGCTCTTGGTCGGCTAGTTTGTGGGCTACGGCCTAGCTCTGCTGCAGACGCAAACAGTTCAGGTGTCAACGAACGATCTTTGTTCGGTATAACAATAACAAGTTCCCGGGAAAAAGACTACGATGCTGCCGTTGCTGCAAACAACATACATACCATCGTCTACCGCGGGATCACGTAGGAACGAAAAAAAAAGGTTAAGTTACAACGTGCGCTCGCGTTCACATCTTCAACCAGAGAGCGCGGTCATTTCTTCTTTCGAAAAAAAAAACTTACAAAGAATCGAGCTGCATCTTCGCGCCTTTACTGGTTTGTGTTGCGCCTGTCTCTACCTTCCTGCCATCGCTGGAAAGTTGGTGGAGTGTGATTATTGGAAGGAAAAATTACGATTAACTAGGTGTGAATCTAGTTGCCAGGAATCGTCGTCTGCTCCGCGGAGAACAAATCAAAGCAACCAAGGGGGGAGCTTTTTGCACCAGCGCGTAAATACGCAGAACGTAATTGATGGCTAATGGT
Organism: Aedes japonicus; assembly: GCA_034211315.2. NCBI lineage: Eukaryota > Metazoa > Arthropoda > Insecta > Diptera > Culicidae > Aedes > Aedes japonicus. The sequence continues at coordinate 96,509 of JASCZW010001707.1, read as the reverse complement.
TTGAATTAGTCGGACGGACGGTTATTTATAATTGGCGTGATGAATTGGCGAAAAGCAGTTTGAAGCGAGTCTTTAAAGGAGACGTTGTCATAATATTGGAAACCTTTTTGGCAAAATATTGGTTCTACATCAGAGCAGTGTGGGTTTTTGTGGCTCTTGTCTGGAAGTTCAAAATTCCTTCAATGTATTTAAGTATTATTCACGATACTTGATGGCGATCACCACAATTAATCTATGCATTTTATTTATTTACCCTTTCATTTCTAGTGAAACCAGACGGAGATTTTTTGCATTTTGCTGATTTTTATTTGCCTCGTACGAAATAAATCTATTATTGAAGTTTTACCGCATCATGGAATCAACAAATGAACAGACGTTCAACAGTCATTTAGTTTTGTAATAAATGTACGTCTATCACAAAACTTGTTAAATATCCCAGTTATCCTGATATTTGCCCAGAATACTAGCAAAAAGTCTTAAGCAATTTCTGAAATACCGGTTCACAAATCGGTATCAAATAGGCTGCCTCTTTAATGTTAAAGCTTTGTTTTATAAAGACTTCCATTTGAAATGTATAATATCGAGGCTTGGGACTAACATACATCTTCAATGTGTACAAACTGATGATCTGGGGGCAACACCGGCGCAAGTCCAGTCCGAATGCAGGTCAAATAAGGAAAGGTTAGGAATTTGATGACGTGATACAAGCTTTGGTGTTTTTAGGAGGGTTGGGTTGGCAATACTTAGTATTGGTAAACAATACGCTGAGCTCTTATTTAACTTTGATTACAGATTTAGTGATTACAGTTCTCCATCAGGGATGCCAGATATTTTTTTCAAATGTCTGTTATAAAAATTTGAAATGTCTGGGAATGTCTATAGAAGTCTGTAATTTTTTTTTAGAAAATTAGACATCTTTCAACTAAAATACGTTATAAGAGAGCGAGTTATGTCATTTTCGCTATTTGTGTGATTATGTGACATGTCTGCATCTATTTCTTGGATTGTATGCAACCTTACACCATTGCACAGTGGGCAAAAATGGAACCAAAATCCCATTAATTTAGACGGCGCAGGGTTGGAGTCGTGAAAAATAGCTTTTCTTACGGGAAAAAATGCGGGAAATTGAATGGTGTTGGTTTCATTTAGGGTTGACCACAGTAAATGTCCCATTTTGCCCATTTCTCCCCTCATTTTGGATGCAAATTAGGTTTATTACCCAAAAACAGAACTTGGTGCTATTATATTGCATCCAAATGCACTGTAAATTTGCAGCAAAATCTGAAAAACTGAATGGAACAGATTTCACTTTGATCGAATGCCAGGAAGTGGTCCATATTGCCAATTTAACCCGATTCTCCCCTCATACTTGAATAAACTCATAAACCATACGGTTCTGAAGATCGGTGCTAGTAATATTACTCTCGCTTGCACTGTACTTATGTAAAAATGTCCGGAAAATCGAATGGGGAGGGTTTAGTTCAGGGTTGACCTCAGGAAAGGGTCCATTTTACCCGATTCTCCCCTCATACTTGAATAAACTCATATACCATGCGGTTCTGAAGATCGGCGCAAGTAATATTACTCTCACTTGCACTGGTCTTATGAAAAAATGGCTGGAAAATCGAATGATGATGGTTTCGTTTAGGGTTGACCACAGTACAGGGTCCATTTTACCCGATTTCCCCCCAAACATTGAAAAATAACTCATATACCATGCGGTTCTGAAGATCGGCGCTAGTAATATTACTCTCACTTGCACTGTTCTTATGTAAAAATGTCTGGAAAATCGAATGATGATGGTTTCGTTTAGGGTTGACCTCAGTAAAAGGTCCATTTTACCCGATGTCCCCCCAAACATGGAAAAATTACTCATATACCATGTGGTTTGAAAAATTGTTATTTTAACATTAGATTTATTCTAAGATTTTCCATCTCATTAATAAGATACAGAATGAAAAACAATAATCAAATTTACATCAACTACAATAGTTTGCTCTACAACGTATCATTGTCTTCGCTTCCATCAGACTCTGTATAACTGTCGTCAGCGCCATCTACGGTTGCTTTATTATTTACGTAATAATATTCCAGCTGCTTAGAAAAGTCATCCTCGGCAGATCGATTTCTGGACAAGCACTTAGAGTTTGTTTCTAGATGTGACATCTTTGGATCTGACCATGCCAATGACAGCCGCATCATATCCAGAAGGTTATCTTCAGGTGAAGTTTTCCGTGCAAGAAAAGGACGAGCATGCTTGTATCTTTTATGGCACCTCTCTCCAGACTGCTCATCGTTGAAATTCATTGGGTAGGGCTATAGAAAAAGTAAATATCTTTTATTAAAGGTGCTATAAAAGCATTTTAAATCAATTTCATGTCTATAACAGATAGTTTCAAAATTATATTTTAAAGGACTGAAGGTAAAATTGGTAACAGGTTTTAGATATATTCTTAATAATGATAGTTTACCAGTTTGTTGATGAGATCTGGTAGATGTTTATACTTGTGTACAGATGGAGGTAGTCGTTTCACATAGTTGAATTCTGTCATGATGAGATCCTCCATTTCGTCGTACAACTGCTTGACCATTTGAGCATCGAGCAGCTTTGAAGAAACGGCTAAGCTGCTAATCAATCTCACATTATTGGCCAGTTCTTCCGAAATACCGAGAATTTCGGCGAACTTTTTCGGATCTGCTAAAATACGTCGCGCCATGTTGCCGGTGTTGCTGCTACCGCTGCCTCCAATTTTCGGTCGATTCACGCTCACCTTAAACGCATCTTCGAGTTGGTTTGCAATTTCCCGGGCTTTTTGTTTAACAATAGGGTCGGGCTGAGCGTGACTGCTGTTGGTTAGCTTTTGCGCTGAGACCCGAATCAACCACTCTACAGTATTCAGTCTGGCATGGAATAGTGATGGTCCAACACGATCATCATCAGAAACGCAGAGAGGACAAGCTTTTGTATTTCGATTCTTGACTATAGCATTAGCTGCCTTACCGTCGACCATTGCGAAAATAGCTGATACAAATATTCGCAAGGTGATGCCCTGTGTACTGACCACATTAATAAAATTCCTCATGAACTTCTTGGCAGTCACTCCTTATTTTCTTCGAAATTCACATTTAAGAACCCAACCTTACCTTCCAGAAACATTTGGTTATTTTTTTTCCTGAACATAGTTACATTCTAAATAAGTCCTATCCTAAACTACGAAGAAAGCTTCTGCAAAACTTTGAGAAAGTACTGTCTAGAATTTCTTGGGAAATCTTCTTAACTTGTTAGAAGTTTCTTCCTGAACTTCTGAGAAGTTCTTTTCTGAACTACCGAACTACCTTCTGAACTTCAGGGAAGTATATGCGTGAACTTCGGGGAAGTTTGTTCCTGAATATCTGAGAAATTCCAGCTTGAACTACTAGAAAGATCCCCCTGTACTTCTGGAAAGTTTCATCCTGATTTTATCAAAAGAATCTACCATAACTTCTGGATTTCGTGAACCCCGAGAAGTTCTCATTCTGAAATGCTAGAATGTTCGATTCGGAACTTTAGGGAAGCTCTCTAGCACTTCTGTGTAGTTCCAACTAAACTTTTAGTCTCTTCGCACTTCTGAGAAGTCCTCTTGTGAACTTCTGAGGAGTTCTCTAATGTTTTTTTTTAGAAAAATTCCTTTTTGACCCTACAGGTATTTTTCTTCTCTGGTCGGTTTCTTCCTGAAATTCGGGGAAGTTTTTTCCTGCGCTTATTCTTTCCACACTTCTGATTGGTCTCATCCGGAACTGCAAGAAAAATTTTATTCCAAATTTTTAGGAAAATTCCCTTAAATTTGTTCTTGAAGTTTCTTCCTGGACTTCTGAGAAGTCCTCTTCAGAACTTTTGGGAAGTTTTCTCCAGAACTTTGGGGAAGTTTGTTCCGCAACTATTGGGAAATTCTTGTTCAAATTAGAAGGAAGTACTCCCAATGCTCCTGGGAAGTTTCATTTTTTTTCTCTAAAGAATTTTGAGAAATCCTTATTCTGAAATGCAGAATGTTCTCGTCTGAGCTTTGGAAAAGCTGCCAAGCAGTTCTAGGAACTTTCAACTAACCTTTCGAGAAGTTTCTATCGGAACTTCTAGGAAGTTATTTCCTAAACATGAGAGAAGTTCTTTCCTCCACTTCTATGACGCATCGTCCTGAGGATTTTTTCCTGATTTTTTGATAAATTATAGGTACCCAAGTAGCACACCACGATCATAATTAGTTGCAGCAACTTGATTATGACTAATCAAGGCACATTTATGTTTTCTCAACTTAATAGCAGCATGTGTGCTACTAGGGTAGTGCCCTTCCTGGTTAGCTCCCGTCTGAAATTTAGGAATGTTTTTTTTCTGAACTTCTGGAAAGTTCAACCTTGAATTTCTGGGAAGAACTCCAAAACCTCTGAGAAATTCCAAACTTCAGAGAAGTCCTCTTCCCTACATTTCATCCTGAAGCTCTTATAAGTCCTTTCTTGATTCTTGAGGGATTCTTCTGTCTTGAAATTCTGGTAAGTATGATCTTGAACATCGGTAATGAATTTTTGAAGGTTCTTCTGGCATGAACTGCTTGCTCTCAATACTTCTGAGAAGTTTCTACATTACCATAGGAGAAGTTTTTTTTACGAAGTTCTCTAAATTTTTCAAATATGATTTGAATTGTTGTGAACCTTGTTTTTCGTTGTGACTTAATAGCAAAGGACCAATATTACCAACACTTTGACAGTAATTTTTCGCATGGGTTTGAAGACGCGTGGGATTGAACACTAACATAAGTAGGGACTCCATGTTACCCTCGGAAAGAGCATATACGATACTTATCTCCAGGCCCATTGTGTCTCCAAGTGGCCCACCGCTTTCGTTTCTTCAAGGATTTTTACTTTAAATGATACCTACGATATTTTAAAATATTACAACAAAGCTTCTTACCGTATATACTATACGGTTCAAATCCTCGTACGTTTTAAATCCGAACTTCAGGGAATACCTTTATTTGATATTTAAAACATATTTCAAATATCTGTAAAAGTCTGCCACATAAATAAAATGTCTGCTAAATGTCTGCAATAAAAATGAACAATCTGCAAATTTACAGACATGTCTGTGAATATGGCATCCCTGATTTCCATAAGCTGGCTGGTTCAAGTTGGTTCTAAGGAGAGGCACAAAGGTATATGTATATGAGTACTTATTTGAATCAACGCTAGGGATACTATTGTGGCCACTCTCAAAGTGTGATGATGGTTTACTTTATAGTGATTTTTTTTTTTAAATACGCCTAATAACCGTAGTGGACCGATTTAAACCAACAGAAAGGGGCACTGATAAAGATGGTGATGGTGTTTTTTGATTGGGAAGACAAGGTTATTTAAAACGTTCTAGGGCCAATATGTACCGATTTAAACCAACAGTAAGGCTGCTGTTGGGGCCACTCACAAAGTGTGATAGTGGTTTTCCATTTGAAAAAATAAGGTATTTTTTAATGATGCTTGAGAATTGATTTCGACCAATGTATGTCAACAGTAAGGGGGCTGCTGAGGTCTTTCACAAAATGTGATGAACGATCTCCGATTGAAGATTATTGAAAAACGTTCAAAGGTCGACTTGAACTGATTCAACAGAACAAAAACCCACTGCAGTGATAAAATGTCGACCCCATTGAAATCTTCAAGAAAAGGAAACGCCGCTTTTGACAACAAGATTATCAGAATCATTCCATCCCTACTTCGAATCAAAGGACGGAAAAAAGCGTGGACCTCCCGTAGCAAACGCATCCATAATGTGATAATTTGTATTTTATCGTTGGGAGCATAGATGCTGGAAAAATTAGTTTATGCTCATTTCGCCTGTGGGTGGGCTTTTGGCATTTGAATCAAGAGTCTGGTTATAATTCGCCAAGGTTATATGCGCCTTATCTAGCTCACTGAAGTTGAGATTGAAATTTAAAATTTACAGAACAATACATTTGGATAGTCATGTGTTGTATAATAGTTTAATGATACAATAAGGAGAACAATCCACGCTAATTCATCCAAAACTTCGATAGAGCGCCTTATGGCAACTTCAATTCTATTAATGCCCAAGCTCATCGGTTTAGCACCACCCGGGGAAGACGTGGTCCTATACCCAACGATTTCATTATCACCACTCCGCTCAACCAATGTTTTGTGATATAGTGGAAAGTTTATTATAATTTGAGATAACTCGATGCAGACGTCTTCCAAATTTGGCAGATCGCAAAGGAATCGGTGGACACCCACCTGGTACCTCATAGCAAAATGCGTTGAGGAGGACCGGTAGATTTGATTAGCTTGCTCATTTTAGTTAAATTTTCGTGTTCAAACCTAAACTACCATTGCATACTATGTGTTGCTCTAAATTTTTGTGGGATTTCCTCTAGCAATAATCACAGCCCAAGTTGGGTGGTAATTAGCTCAAAACTAGAAAATGAATTTATTTATATTCCATGGTTACAATTTATTTTCTCCTACTTACAATTCAGTTTCCCATACTATTGTTTATTTAGCCACAAAAATGTTCTTTAGCTTCGATCTCTAGTCTGTAGGTTTTAGTTAATTAAGTAAATTCCCTAGCTCATTTATAAAATTGAATTCAATTTACCTATATTTATTTGTATTAACAATTCCTGATACCAATTGAAAAAATACTAGTCACTGCTATCTACTTTTACTACGTACGTACTTATTGTTTTACTACGTTCTATTGTTCTCAATTCCATTCAATTCCTCCCGTCATCCTTCTTGACGGTTGAGGTTCGTGGATCAACCGTTGGGATCAGAGAGTCGCGTCCGGTACCGTTTGTTGATAACGCTACGAGGGGTTGTTGCGGCGAACACTATGAAGAACAGCACGTTCGGGATTGTTTGAGGAATTTAGTTGGCAGTGGCAAATGCGACAAATATTTTTCATAAGAGTCTAACTGAGATACGAAAGCAATGGCTTTTTCTGCAAATTTCTCGACATCGAGAGCATACCTCATTAATTCACCACGATCATTTTGAAGTAGAAGCGTCCTCCTATCCGATAGAATTCGTGGCTCACACATATTTTGAAGAAGTCATTGATTGCGTTTGTCAGTCGAACCCTGATGAAAATTAAAGGCTGACAAAAAGAACTCCCCGAAATACCTGTAATTCGTGATTCAATAAATTTAAAAATCCCGTAAATGATTGCTTTACAGTACTTTTTTTAGAACTTGAAAATTACATCATTGGATGGCACCATTTCTCCAGTTCGAACGAAATCTGGAACCTTCCTCTTCTCTTCCTCGCATCAGTGCCCGCAAAGTAGAAACGGACTTTGCCCAGTATTTTTCGATTGGTCAAACTTCCGGGACATTCGATGGATTCATAAGTTGGGGACACAATTGATCTTGTTGGCAGTTACCACCACCTACCACCACCTTCGAGTATTGGCCGCTGGCCAAATCGGGCTAAAAGATGACTTTGCCATTATGCTTGCGGATGAATGGAAATACACGCTTTTTCAGGCATTCTTCGATGTACATTTGGGTCGTCACCGTCGAGGATGTGACGGATGGTTCCGTTTCCAGGCCACAACTGCAAACCACTTGCCAAATCATGGTCTTTTTCGTGAACTTGTCGGCACACACGAACTAAAATCTTCCCGGCATATCCCCTCGTCTAGTCGCGATGTAAAACTTTTGACCGGGAAGCTGCTTAAAATCGAATTTGACGTATGTTTCGTCATCGATCAAAGTGGAGCTCTTGTGTTCCGATAAAACACGGTCGAACAAGAGCCTTATACGCATTTTGGCCACGCCTTGTATTCTTCCCTGGCAAGGATGTTCTGCACCGTTTGAAAGTTGACGTAGTACTTTCCGGCCACATCTCGGATCGAAAGACCCTGGTTGGCTTTAACGCACCTCAACACCTTGCTGCGCAGCTAACAATGCCTGATTATAGTTTTTTCGTAGCTCCGCTGATTACTTTCCACACTCAGGGATTCCTTGTAGGTTTTGAACACTCGACAAACTGTTGTTTTCTAGACACTTTAGTCAGCCTGGAACCGGACCTGGATTTTCCAGGTGTTTGTGCACAATATTTTTTTTTCTATCGAGTTCCATTTGACGTTGTTTCTGAACGCGATCGACTACTTTGATCAAAATTGCACCAGTTGTTCTCTTTAGAAGTTTAAGCAAACCACTGTCAAAAATTTTCGACTCGCAACACTAGAGGCGTGCTAGCAGTGCACAATGGTTTAAAAGTAAATTGGTCAGCCTTTATTTGTTAAATTGAAATGTTTCCACAATGCCGCTGATCTTTAGCAATGAGAGTGCTGTGTTTAGCTTTCCGTGGTCTTTGATGATTCGGGTAACATGGGCTTGGGCTCAGTTAATAAATACAGAAGGCTCCTTGCCCCACATTTTAGGAGCTTCTATATAATTAATTTCACGTATTATAATAACTTAGTTGTACTTAGGACCAAACATTTATCCACAACAACAAATGAGAAGAAAAATTAGTATTTTCCATTTAATTCAAACACAGACAATGTGCAGACTTCCTCAGTGTTGTGTACTAATACTCCTAGTGTACTAGTGAACCTGCTCAAATGCAGCTTTGTATGGGGACAAAAGTAAAAATTGAACTACTCATACTAAGAGCACGGAATTCAAATTTGAATACACATATTTTGGCAATTTTTAATGATCATGGTCCCGCCACTTACTCCTACAAAAGTTTAAGGTAGACAATTTATCTATTAGATAATTTATTTAAAAACAATGCAATCATTTATGCAAGAAAACGAACTGTTTTTTTTTTATTTCCAGGTGTAAACTTCTTCAAAAACTTTTCATTTGTTTGTGAAAAGCTATTGATGTCAACCACAAGTATTCCGAGCGATCAGGAAATCCTATTACAATTCAAATCACAGAATCTCGTTTAAGGACATTATCAAAAGACAAGCCAATATCCGATCCTGTTCCCTACAGAACCAATGTTGTTTCAACACTAATGGAGCCGCCAGTTTAGTTTTGGGCTGACCAAGGATAACCCCAACCAGGGAAATCGAGAAAGTTTCCAAACCGAAAAAATCCTGGACCGGCTCTAGTCAAACTTTTACTTTCAACCACGACAGAATTAACAAGGAATACCCCGACAGCCAGCATGACAAGCCACTACTATTTCATGGTATCTTCTCAAGCGTTAAAGGCCATTTTTTAAATACATTCAAAAATACATCTTTTATTCCTGTATTCCACGCAGGGCACTCCAACTTTTGTAGGCTACTTCCTTTGTTTTTAACTACCATAAATTTCCATCAACGTGATGCGACGAACTAAATAGTTTGTAGTGTATGCGCCTGAAACGCGAAGCAGCAAAGGTCGCATTGCGAATGCGTCGAAAACAAAGTACATGCTGGTAGACGGAAACGAACACGACCGGATCCGCCTAGTAAGCAATGTCACCATAGACGGGGACACCTTCGAGATGGTGGAGGAATTTGTCTACCTCGGATCCTTACTCACGGCTGACAACAATACGAGTCGTGAAATTCGAAGGCGCATCATCAGTGGAAGTCGTGCCTACTACGGGCTCTAGAAGGAACTGCGGTCTAAAAAGATTCACCCCCCACCAAATGCACTATGCTCGCGGAGGACCTGCAAGCACTCGAAATTTTCGAGCGAGTGTGCAGGAGAACGGTGTGTGGCGGCGAAAGATGAACCACGAGCTCGCTGCACTCTACGGCGAACCCAGCCGGTGGCCAAAGCCGGAAGGATACGGTGGGCAGGGCATGTTGCAAGAATGCCGGACAACAAGCCTGCAAAGTTGATGTTCGCTACTGATTCGGTGGGCACAAGAAGGCCGGGAGCGCAGTGAGCACGATGGGCGGAGCAGGTGGAGCGTGATCTGGCGAGCATTGGGCGTGACCGAGGTTAGAGAGCGGCAGCCGCAAACCGAGTATTGTGGCGTACTATTGTTGATTTTGTCTTATCCTAAATGTGATGTTGAACAAATAAATGTATGTAATGTATGTATGTTGATAAAAGTGAAAAGAAAATAGCCAACTAATTGTAGTCCGTTTGTGAAGAACTTCGTCAAATACAATTTTCATTTTCTTAAACACGAAAAAATGAACATAACCGTACAAGAAATAGTCCACACAAAATATTCCGTTTTATAAAAGTAAAACATCAGCATTGACAATTTTCTAAACTAAAAGGCTCCAACTTTGCCCAAGGAACTGATTATAGTCATCAAAAAAAAAAAACATGGCGTATTTTCGAAATCCATCGAAAACTACAAATTCAAAAAATGTAGTGTTATATTTCAATTTGTTGTTGATTCCATGGTATTTTCAAACGTAAAAAATATCATTCATATGTTTTAAAACGAAAAAACTGTGTTCCATTTTACAAGCCCAACAGTGTTCCATCTTACAAACAGACACCATAAAAACAAAACATCAAAAAATTGTTTTATTTTACGATTTGTTTGGAAATGTCTTTGATCATGAAAATACACCAAAAATGCTAGCCAACACAAATGTTAGCTTTTTGATATCGATGGGAAATTTCCACTTATTAAGCACAAGAAATAATTGCTATTTTAATTATGCCAACACATTCGAACATTGAAACCAGGAAGAGCTAAATCGAATGAGTGTATTCACTCCAAAAGCAAATGAAAATTGAAGAATAGTAAAAATATGAGGTTAAAACTTGTCAGCGTGATAGTTTTGTCGCTGTGAATGTCAAAAGTGGCGCTGTTTCATCTTACAAGCCTCTCCTCTAGTTAAATCGTTCTTCAATCGGCATAGAATTCCATACTTTTTGGCAACTTTCTTGATGGCATTGTGAATGTGAGCGTTGAATAATCACGCCAAGATATTTAATCTCCCGAACGCGATCAATTGCCACATCATCGATCGTAGCTAAGACAACGTCATTTACCCGATTCTGCCAAATTACCATAAATTTAGTCTTAATTATATTCTATTTCAATTGCTAACACTTCAACCATCTACTAAGAAAACGCAAATCTTCGTTCAAATGGGAATCGGCTTTATTTAAATCCTTAGCTGCAATTAATAACACTGTGTCATCTGCAAACAGATTAATGTCACAAAATTGTAAAACACGTCACATGTTATTTATATACATAATGAACAAAAGGGACCCTAATACACTTCCCTGGGACACTCGAAGATCATTCCCCACGGGACGGGAAACAGAATCATTAAAAACAGTCCGTTGACAAATAGCTTTTAAACCATCTGTATGCAGTACTCGAAAATTCTAGAGCGCTTTATTGTTTTCAACAACAAGGGCCTAGAAATTGTTACAAAAGCGCGTTTCAGATCCAAAAAAACAGCAACAATTGTAACTTTACTCTCTAAGTTATCTTTCAATTTTGCTAAAACTAAATTAACGCGGTTTCACAAGAATGGCCTTTCCGGGAACCCATAAAAAAAAAAATATTTAAATATTCTAGTAACTGGCCTTTCACAGCAAGTTCAAAAAATTTGTCTAATGTATGCAGCATGTTAATAGGGCGAAAATCTTCGGCGGACCTTTTGAATTGGAACAACAAACGATTTTTTACACACTTTAGGCACGTTCCCAGTTTGTAATGATTCATTAATCATCCTATCGAATAGTGTTTTAATGAAGCCTAAGAGTAGAGTAATTAGCGTTTAAAAACCTTTTCCATTGGCGTAGGGATCTCATTTTTCGGAATTTTGATTTTACACCGGTTATAGAGAAACGTATTCCTACAATAAAAAACGGACATTTTTGTATTCCACCTACCTTCACATCAAGTGTGCCGCGGATATTTACGTATATTTGCTAATCATGGATTAAGACTTTAAAACATCTGTGAACATCTGCCAGAAAAATACATTGCTCAAACCTTGAGGCAACAAATGACTGACTTCATCTCCACTTAACAAGCATCAAGAAAATTGATCCTCAGGATTTCTGCCTGAAACTCACGGACTCCATTTAGGAATGGAGTACCCATACCGCATTACAGGCAGTACGCAAAACCCTAATACAGATAAATTACAAATTTACACATTCTACGCTTCAACTTAACCTCAAAACTAAGAACCAATCTAGCAGTTATCTCGTCAATTAGTTCCACCTTGGAAAGAAACCGTTTGCAGAAAAACTTATGGGAAAACTCCCTTCCAAATAGCAGGGAAAGGTTATTATTTACGGGTGTGACGCCGCTGCCGACGACGACGACAAAGAAATGTGGGCAGGAGCGCAACTTCACACATGTCTTGCTGGCTGCATCCCAACAACAACACAACACCACAACGCGTGTCAGTCAAGTCAAGCGAATGCTCAGCATGCCCTTCTTCCATAAAACTGCTAGGAACGGGTAGGAAGATTATTTCCGGGCTTTTGTGGAAATTCATGCAAAATTAGAAGACGGCCACAACCGCCGGGAGAAAGCCAGGGAGCGTGGAAAAGAATGAGTTTGAAATTCTCCACGGGTCGAGTGTCAGAGATAACATTGAATTTTGCCGGCGCTGCCTTTTGGAAAACCGTAAACCGTCTTCGTTACTCCATACAATTGAGAAGCGAGACTTTAGAATGAAAAAGAGTGCACGGTCCTATCATAATCATCATAATGATCATGTACACGTGTATTATGAATTTGTGACTGACGTGAGGGTGGTGGAATTTTTGAGCCGCGGTGCGATGCAAGAATGCAACCAGGTAGGCATTGCTCAATAGAACAAAGCAACCCATGGCCTCTTGACAGGTGATGCATTTCAGAGCGATAAATGTCATGTAGGAAAAGCATGAAACCAAGATAACAAAGGCAGCTACAAATTATAGCCAGTGTGATGCCATATTTCTTTCATAAGGTTTGAATTTTTAAACCCGGTGTAAAAATGTCATACCAACTGTTGTTTTTTTTTTATCCACGATACAATTCTCATGATCATACCTACAAAAGAACAGGAAACACCAACCTGACGCAAACCACAAGCACCATATAACCCGCCAGCTAAACGAAAAGTACCGTTCTGCGCATCGTGGATCATAAAAAATAATTATTTTTAATTTCAATATTGTTCGATTGTCTTTTGCCCCTTTGGCCGTCGTGGATGGATCTTTCGCGGCGTAGTTGGCCATGATGGTGAAACTTTTCCCACCTTTGCCCCCGTTCATTGCTTAGATACCCGTACACGGTTTGCTTAGATGATCCAGCCCTTTGGGAGGAAAGGTTTTAAACGAAAAAATCCGCCCACCAAACCAAGCCCAGCCAGCGAATTGCTTTGGTGTTCAAATTTTCGTGCTCATCGTCGAGTAAAATGATCGGACAAACTCGTGCTAGGTTTCCCATAAATTATCGATGTTTGTTTTCGTTCTTTTCCCGTCTCTAATCTATTGTCTTCTTGCCCGGAGGAAATTGAGGCATTACTGTTATCTTTCTCACCTACACACCGTCGTAGGTCGAAGAGTCATACGGCCCGCTTCTTTCACATTATCATTTATCTTCCCTTTCCCATAATGGATTACTGTTTCTGAGTGCAGATGAAATGATCTTTTGACACGATTTTCTTTTTCTCAAAAGCTTACACACCAAGATTGAATCAATATTCTTCGCGGGCATGATTTTGACGAATGACGCCATCAGTCGCGACGCGGCTTCTTTTCGCCAAAAAAAAAAAAATCCATCAAGAATCCGTCTCAGACGCAGCATAATCCAATTTAATGTGTACCTTTCAGCGTGTGTTTTAAAAAAGCTGTTGGATTTCAAATTAATGGATTCGCGAGTTTTTAGCGCTCCTCATTTTCGTTTGGGAATTTTACGTGTGTGATTTTTTTCTTTCCGCCGGTGATGGCCTACTGCGCCGCGCTGGTGAAGTCCGTCGTTCGTTGCAGTTGGAGGAAATTTATGACTATGCACATTTGGAAGTCCGTCCCTTCTTGGCGGTTTTATGCGAGGCGAAAAAGTGGTTCAAATGCATGTATAGTTTCATTGGTGTTCAAAATTCTTCGGACGGTTCTTGGAATTGTCTGCTGGTGCCTGGGTTTGGATTGCTGAGAAAAAGAACAGCTGGGGTGTGGCAACGGAGGAGGAGTGCGGTTTATAACTCCGCTGACAGATATAAAATCGAGTTCAATTTAGGTGGGTCCTATGTATCATTCTAATGCAACTGTCGGGTCACTGTTACGGTTGTTCAGCGGTTTAGAGGGTGCTGGATGAATCATGTGGGGATTAAACTGGGACATTGTTGAACAACCATAATTTTTGATACCACAATTGTTTGGATGATCTTCAACATTTTTGCAATAAGTCAAGATTTGAACATCTTAATAAGACTAACTGGATCGGTAGTTGTTGTTGTATTTATATTAACGTGACTTTGAGACTAATGCTGGGTCGTCACGCCATTGTTTTTTAACTAACGAGGATAAAACTGGTAGAAGCCTGTCATCATAAAAGTTCAATAAATCTTTTAGAAGATCGCATGCATAAAGCCTGTCCACGTTAAATTTCGAACACCAAAATAATAGCAGCAAAAAAATATTTACACATAATTCAACAATACCGATTGTTTATTTATCAAAATAGATTTATATCTACATTAGAAACAGTTGAATTCTCCTTTCTGTAAAATTCTCGAACTTTCTGTGATACAGGTTCCGTGCGGTATCCTCAGATTCGCCCGACGATTCTCAGAGTTCTCTTGAAATCATCGGTAAAATTTGCTTTCTTGTTAGCTTCGAAGAGTGCCCGCTTAACAAGAGCCCAGGACTTCTCCTTTGGGCAAAGTTCTGGACAGTTTGCAGGATTTGCTGTTTTTGACACTTATTTGACCTTTTGTACCTTATATCATTCCAGGACGGATTTCGCATAGTATCAATAGGCCAAATCAGGCCAAAACAGAACTGGAGAGTCATGGCTTCTGATAAACGGTAGAAACTGCTTTTGCAGACATTCTATTACGTACATATCCCTATTAATAGTGGCGGTAGAGATGAAACTGTTAGATTTTCGACAAAAACTACATATGGCCTGCCAAATCAAATACTTCTTCGGGAATTTGGACATTAAAAGAAAAAGCCAAACCCGGCAGCTGTTTAAAGTCTTCGAGTACGTATGTTTCATCGTCCATTATGATACATGAAAATGTTTGTAAAAAAATTGATGTAAAGCTTTTTACCACGACTTTTTGCAGCGAAATTTTGTTTGGGTGGTTGGGCATCTTTTTCACTTTGTACGCATTCAGTCCTTGCCTTTGCTTCACTTTTTGTACGTATGATTTTGACTTTTCAACTAATGGCTACCACCTTCTTGCCCATTTGTCGGGAGCGTACTTTTTGATTTGTTCCAGCGCTGGTCAAAAGATTTGCAAACACAAAACACGGCTCTTTTTTGGTAATTTTAGTTTCTTGGATCGCAAACCGATAAATTCGGATTTTGCTGCCTTTCGTACAAAATGCGTTTGCGCACTTCCACTTGCTTCGACGGCATTTTACTGAATGTAACAAAAATGTACACATGTTGTACCACGAATAAGGGTGAAGAGTTTCAGCTGTCATATAAGTGAAACGTTTCCGCGATCCATGGAATAATTCAAAATCTACACTGAAAGGAAAATTTTCCAAAATTTCACGTCGACAGGCTTTATTCTCAACGGGTTTAAAGAACCATACATGTTCATGGAGCGAAAATGCCGTTTTGAACAATAATGCTTCATGAAAATGTCTCAACATAATGTCAATACATCAAAATCATTACACCTAACTGAACCGAGAACAAGCAATAATTTTGTGTAGCTGGAAACAATATGAATACGATACAATATTAAAATTATTTTAAAAACGATACGGGAAAAGAACTGCATTGGCCTAGAGGGTATGTGTGTGTATGTTTGTATTCAACCCAACACCCATTGGCCGGCACTGGAATTATATAAGAAATCGGCAACAATCCTGTAAGTTGCCATTGAGAACAGTTTAATTCCGGGCGCTTGAAAGTGATAGCTCTACTGCAGGGGTATTTTCATTTCGAGGTTACTTTTACGTTCTATAAGCCCCACCTGTAAACATTATCGATATCATATCAACAAGGGTGATGCAATACACTTTCAAATTTGGAAATGTACCGTATTTAATATTATTTGAAAATAGGATTTTTATAATATATTGATAATTAGATTGATCTTGAAAATGAGAAGAAAGATTAGTAATTTCCATTTAATTCCACCTACTTTAATTGCTTGTCTTTATAGATACGCGTATTTCGTCTACAATGCGCAGACTTCTTCAGAGTACAGTCGAGTTATTAGTACAAGACACTGAAGAAGTCTGCACATTGTAGACGAAATACGCGTATCTGTTAAAATAAGCAATAAAGGTAGTTGGAATTGAATGGAAATTAATAATTTGTCTTCTCATTTTCTAGTTACAGGAATTCCACTAAACAGCTCACACTAGCTTGTTCATTTGAAAAATAAAATTTTCGATGTTGAGTCGTGAATAATTTCGAGAGAACAAAAATTGGTGGTATGCACTCGCAACAAAATAAGTGTAAAATTAACGTCTTAAATTAACAATACTATCAGTAACAACCAAGACTTAGTTGAATATCTCCTTCTCCAGGAGCGTAGCACTAAATCCAAAAAACGGAATAATACGGTAATCGATTACATTTACTTACACAAAGGACACGGAAATATTACGAATCAACTTATTGTAAAAGTTGAATAACGAAATAAAATTTGATTTTTTGATCGGTGTTCAGAACAACATTGGCCTAAAGGGCGAGTCGATAATTAATGTGACACTTGAGATTGTTTGGTAAACCGGTTATTGTTATAAAAATGAGACATTTTTTTTACAAAAGTTCAGTATACAAATGTGTCGTTTACGTTTTAGGATTAGTTAAAGCAAAATGCTAGATATTTGGGATTGACCCTCCATCAAAGTCTGTACAGTCGTTCCGGTAAGTTTTTATCAGTTTTTTTTAGTTCACTTCTTCCTTTAGTCTTCCGATGTTCGCACTTCATCATAGCTCAATAGGTTTTGATCGGACGGATTTCCGAAAAGTTTGGTGCGCTCATGCCTTTTAGTACAAAATGCACAAATTAGCGGCATGCTACTTCTGCACGGTTTGGTGTAGTGCCATGAAGCTAATTCGGGTCAAAACAACTGTTGTTGATCGTACTGTCCCCAAAACACCAAAAGCAGTTATTGCTAATGTAACGCTCATATTTCTGGCTACCCGGATAAAAATAACCATACAATTACAATACAATAATATAAAATAACATTAAAATCTATTTCCGACCATGAATCTTATTGTTCATTAACCATATAAATGAAAAATGCATGTTGTCATTACAATAGATTTACAATTCACTCTATATGCTAGGATTTTCAGCAATTGAGAAACAATACAATTAATAGTAATTGACTCAAATATGTTCGGAAAATAATGATTTTTTCTACAGTTAAGATACATAACAACCCTCCTTTTCTATTGTCGATGCCTCAATTTACATTAGATTCTATTGTGGTAACAATAAATCCTATTGTCGTCTTATCGTTGTGAACAATACTATTAATTGTACATTGTATGATTACAAAATATTCAATTGTAAATCTATGAGATTTTTTTATTCGGGTAAGGGATTGTCCCACAATATAAGCAAAGTGTGATCCACAGGAAATCTTGAAGGCTTAATTCAAACGTAGACTATTTCAAATCCAACTTTTTCAAGGCGACCAATTCAATTTTCCTAGGTGAAGAGTTCGTTGGATTACAGTCCCTTCACTGGGATATTTTAGTTTTTAATTAATATAAATTGAGATATGTTTGCGGGCTTCAAATGGTGAGTTGACAACTTGGCAGGAGGGTGCGACCGACCTCCGGTCCTCACAAGTTCCTACCTCACGCCTCCACGAGTCATATGATCACAAAAGACTGCCAGCTGAAACATGGAGACGCTGGTTGGCGTAGCCTGGGCAATGTTGTCAATCTGACAATAGCGAAGTGAGGGGGTGCGACCGGTAAATCATAGCATAATTTTCCATTATCATATCTTTCAGGTCTACCAGGTCATCAGGTATTATACAATAATTTAAAATTTAAAGTTCATTTTTTTTCTCATGTAATACATTGTCTAAATTATCTGGTTCATGCGGAAGTTTGTCTACAATTGCAACAAAACAGCAGTCGGCACAGATGTAATTTTCAGTTTATATTATAATATTCCTTGACTACATATATTATCATACAGGACATTATTTATTCGTAACCATTATCAATCTTCTTTATCATCATCATTATCATTTTGATCATTACTGGTGTTTTCAGGATTTATATTTTAACATATTTTTTTTATAATTTCACCAAATAGGTTATATATACTTTTAATTATTATGTCTTATACGTCTAATTATCATTATGATTTAGAAGTATCTAGTGCCTTGAATAAAAGAAGCTGCAACGGAATCTATGGTAGGTTTTTGCACTTATTACCTAATGTATTTTTCAATTCCGGTTTGCAAATGGATCTTTTCCAAATTTGAGCTGTTTGCCATTCGGATTGTGTCTGATGTTACAGTTAAATTTTTGTCAGTACCGTATCATAACTCACAATATCATTATATTTGATGATATCGCTTTATTGATTTTACTTCATAGAAGATTTAAAAATTGCTTATTGTTTTTTTACGTCTTTAACTCCCTGTCAATAAAATCTTCTCTGTTTTCCTTACACAGGAGCAATAATTATTAGGCCAGCAAAAATGAAAGCGTATGTCTGTAATAGAAATCAACATTCAGCAGCAAATAGTGGACATGGCAACAGTAAATTAAAATGTAGAAATGTAATTTTAGTAAAATTGAACAAAATTTTTTTGGATACCATAATTCAAGATTTTGGGAAATTGCTGCTATCGCTGAAGCGTGCTTAAGCGAAGCGTGCTGAAGCGTGATTCTCGCTCCATCGCATTTGCGGTAGGATGAGCTCCTTTTTAACACATGTTGTCAAATCTGGCAGCTCCTTCTAGGAATGACCAATCAGTTCTAGCGCAAAAATTTGTCCAAACGCGGTTCTTATCTCTGGATTCCGGCAAGCAACGCCTTTGAAGACAGCATTGAGCACAGCTGCCCAAATTCTTCTTTCACTTAGTGAGCAAACTGAAGCGTTCATATAGTGTTTATCTACGAACAGCTCCAGACACTTCAGGCAGATCCCTGATTTCCCCCCACAATTCTTTAAATTTAATATTTCAAAGAAAATAAATGAAATAGAGGTATTTCACTTTTAGTTGGTGGGTAGATTTATAGAAAGGTTTTCCGATACTAAAATGTGGATTTCTGTCTATTTACATGGTTGACTATTTCTCCAATTAAATATCGCCCTGTGACTACCAAATGTTTGTCGTAACATTCCCCGACCCGTGTGGTCCGGAACTCCCGAAAACGTTCAAGACCGCTATCTGCGCTGACGGTCGCAAAATGATCCCTTTCGCAGTCTGAATCTTAGCCTTTCTGATCTGACCGGCCGATGCTATGAAAACCACCGTGATTTTACATCTTAGCCACTGATTCCTTCTCTTGTCTTTCACTACGTCTACACCGTGTCCACTATATTCTCATACACTTTTTCCTTGCATTGGTGTCGAGCAACTACTCAACAAGCTTCACGTATGTGTTGGTGTAGTTTTGCACTATGTTTATACAAACGCTTTTAGGTTATGTTCGATTGTTTTCATTCGGTGTTTATCTTTTACCAGCGCTGAAGGAGTTTCGTGCTGTGGTGATAAAAAAGTTTAAGGTGAGCGCCTGGGCGCTATTTTCAGAAATTTGAAAAACCTCGGAGTAAAATTTGACCGACTTTTTGGACAAGAATGAATGGCCTCCCAGTTCACCAGATCTGAATCCCTTGGATTATTTCGTAAGGTCATACTTGCTGGCGAAGGTAAATGACCACAGGGCGTCTAATATGAACCAATTTAAAACCGTAATCAAACGAATTTGGGACGAAATGCCGATGGAAGTCGTGCGCCGCCTGTGACAGTTTCGAAAAACGTCTGAAGCTGGTCAAGAAGGTTAAAGGCTGTAATATTCCAAAACATATGTTGTAGTTGTTCAGTATTATATTGCAATATAATCGGTAAAGTTATCAATAAAATCTGGATTATCGATTTGAAATAAATAGAGTTTTATTTTGTATCATAATATATTGGACACGATGTAGAACAACTGCCTTACTTGTTCTCTTGAGGTTTCCGTTATGTATGCTATTCAGATTCTGGTAGTCGAAGAAACTTAGGTCCATTGAACCATTTGTACTGTACATTTTGTACTGATGGCAAATACCTCCACTTGTTTACTTTGGAGGTGGAAAGAATTTCTCCTACACGGAATGCCACATATTGATGGCTACGGAAAGCATCTGGCAGCGTCAGATGTTGACAAACATTGTCCATTATTCGGGGCCGATCAACGCCGCTTGCAGCTCAAGTCGAGGTATGGATACTGCTCACAAAGGAGTTACTTTGCTTTCGGCAGAGGTGAGAGAAATCTCAACTCCACGTAGGCGACTACTGTACGAAGATAGATTGCGCATGCATAAGATTGTTGACTAGCATCTACGAATGCATGAAACTCCGATACCCTTGTATCATCCGAACGAGTACTCTTAAGAAGACATAGAGGTACTTGGATTACAGCCAGATGAGTAAAATATTCTTGCCAGGTTCCCCATTTGTTTTGTAAGTGCTCTGGGATCAGTTCATCCCAGTTTGTCCCAGCTCACCAGATTTGTTGTATCAGAACATTACCGTTAATTATGAAGTGGGCAATCAACACTAACGGATCAGAAATACTCATTATAATCCGCAGTACTTGTCTTTTGGTCGGAATTGACAAATTTGATTTGCAATCTTTGCAACTCAGAGTTCGACGGACATGTGAAAGTAAATATACCACTGGTAGCAACACAAAACAGAACTCTTTCCGACTCGGAATCCAGATAAAAAATTTTTTTCGAAACTTCCTGCAGTTCTCCAAAATGACGGGAAACTTCTTTGGACACTGAACTGACAGATGTGAAATCCTCCGTTGGCGTGGATATATTTTACTTGGTCCATCAGTTTGCGGTATCCACGCTGTCGAGGTAATCGTCAACATAATGGTTGTCAATAATTGCCTTCGCTGCTCGAGGAAATTCTTCCGCATTTTTGTTCTTCACGAACTGTGCTATACAGGGAGCCCAAAAATGGCCACATCCAACATGTAGACTTGTGGTTGGTCCTACGGGTTATCTCTACACAAGAATCGCAGGTACTGCTTATCTTCTGCACGAATAATAATCTGGTGGAAAATTTCCCTTAAAATCTCCTGAGTGAAACCATCAAATCCGGTCCTTTTAGTAATTGATCGTTGGAACATAATCCTTCTACGGTTGCTGCTACATCCCAGGCCAAACGAACTTTATTCGGTTTCTTGGGAGTTTGAACTACCCCAAGTGGCAAGTACCAAGTTTTTCGCTGTTGTACAGATTCCAGTTCAGACTTCTTTGCACGATGTGCGTAGCCTTTAGTTATGCTACTTTGAACACAAAGGGTGTATTCGATAAAAATGGCACACAGAAAATCTTCTGTAACTTTTGAATCGTATGAGTAAAAAAACCTAGAAATTTGAGTAGATCTTATCCATCGTGTATTATTTACATCTGCCAAGTTTCATAGTCATCATACATTCAGTAGTTCCAGTCATGTCGTCGAAACAAGAAATTGTCCGTGAGAAAATTTTGTGCACTCACAATCAAAATCCAGGGGCGTCCCACCGGTGGATTGCTAAAAGGCTTGGAATTGCAAATACAACTGTGTCTCGTGTAATAAGAACCTTCAAGGAGCGTCTGAGTGTCCAAAGAAAGGAAGGGAGTGGTCGTAAAAGTGGTCCAATTGACAGTAAAATGGCCAGGAAAATCGTACAATTCAAGAACCGTCCAAACATGTCAATTCGAGATGTCGCTAGAAAGTCTAAGGTGTCAGTCGGTTTTGTGCAGAAAACCATGAAGCGTGCTGGGTTAAATATTTACAAAGTGCAAAAAGCCCGAGGAAAAACAAAACATCACTGCGAAAACCCGCGCCCGGAAACTTTACACGAAGCTGCTCACCAAATCCGGTTGCATCGTGATGGATGACGAAACATACGTCAAGGCCGACTTCCGTCAACTTCCTGGGCAAGAATATTTCGTTGCCAAGTCGAAGTTCGATGTTCCGGAGGATGTTCGAAAGAAGAAACTATCGAAATTTGCAAAGAAGTTTCTAATCTGGCAGGCGATTTGCGGATGTGGTGAAATAAGTGCTCTTCATCACTTCCGGAACAATAAACGGTGCGATTTACACGGAAGAGTGCCTTAAGAAGCGTCTCTTGCCATTCATTAAGAAGCACAAAGGATCAACTCTGTTTTGGCCTGATCTAGCATCCTGCCACTACGCTCGAAACGTATTGGAGTGGTACCGAGCCAACGGAGTCAATTTTGTGCCAAAGGATATGAACCCACCAAATTCACCGGAACTTCGTCCAATTGAAAAATTCTGGGCAATTATGAAAACGGAACTTCGCAAACATCCCAAAACTATAAAAACAGAGCTAGAATTGAAGAAAATTTGGGTAAAAACAACAAAAACACTGGGAAAATCGGTTGTAGAAAATTTGATGGGTGGAGTGAAAAGGAAGGTGCGGGCATTCGGGATGGGAGACGAAATTGAATGAAACAAATGTTGTAAATAAAAACTCATTAGTAGTTCTTCAATCCCTGAAAATTTCAAAAAAATCCGATAATCAGTTTAATTTTGATGAGTATATATGTGTGTGCCATTTTTATCGAATACATCCTTTATTCCTTGACCTTAGCGCACAATTGTGAGATCCGTAGAAAACACTTTCTAAGCCTATTAAACGGCGTAGTGTAAAGGGCTGTGGATTCATTCCTTTTTCATAACAGTCTGACTTCAAATTCCGTCGGAACATTTTTGATTTTGAGTAGCTTTCTTGTTGTCTTCTGATTCTTGTTTCACGGTGATGTAAGAATCTTCGATGTTAAAAAAAACTGCCGCATCAGATCGTGTAGCTTTGCATTGTCCAGAACATGTTTTTCCAGAATTGAGTGAAAATGCAGCTGTTCCATACATTCCGGTTCTCAATGCCGACCATAGATGCACCAGCCAAGCCTGGTTTTAGTGCCTATGAGACTTCCGAGTCCACCTTCTCTTATCTTCAACGCACTGATGAGTTTCACGTTATCGACCCGAATGATCAAACGACGTTAGAGTAGCTTCTTATGGTCAAGTCCTTGAGGTACGGATGTACTTTGCAGATGTCCACATAGTTCAACGTCTGAATAGGTAGCTTGAGATGTTTGACTGTTCGTACGTTTGATAAAGAATGTCATTGTTTCATATTTGTTCCGGGGACTATCAATTGGATTTGTTTTGACTTTTCTTCCACTCTAGTTACATCACCTTCTACTCCCAGCAGTTCAGCTACTTCAGCTTCCATAATCGTCGACGTTGATCCATCGTAAAAAAAATCATAGAGACACAACTCTTGTGGCCATCTGTTTGTTCTTACAGTGGATTTTTCCATGGATTCCCTTAAATGTTTCTAGTTAAACGTTCCGTTGAAATTCCTTACATTTGCTTGGAGCTAATAATTTTGTAAAAATGTTCTGACATACTTTTTCGAAATATTTGTTATAGATAACTTTTTTCAATCATTTCATTTTTCATTTGAATATTTTTGCCTCAAATTACCTTTCCATAATCGTGCAGATTTTCTGCAGATCTTAATATAAACTACTTTTCAGTTCAAATCTTCCAGTGTATTTTTTTCTAATGTCACTGACTTCTGGTAATCTTCCGAGGAATCTTTTCTGGAAGATCCAAGAGACTTTACAAATGTTTACTCTTGTTCAGATTTCGCATGATACCTATCACCGAAAAACAGAAATCTATTAGTAGACTTATAAATAAATTATAATGCCCTTCTTCGTGATCGATTCGAATAACGGTAGTCTTCCCTCAAATGTGGGAGGAAATTTAAATAATTTAAGGGAATAAAATGATATTGTCCAGTCGCTATGAAATTGTCGAGATGCCAATGTATATCATAAGGAATTTTCGAAACTCTTTAAACGTTTTACAAGAAAACGTACTATAGGTACACCAGTTTTTTAAAAACGTCCAGAAATGATGTAATTTCTCATCGCCATGAGGCTCCAGGAGTGGACAGCATTTTTTTTTTTACTAAAACGAAGATGTAAAAGGAACGTATTGATAGTTCCGTTAGAATACGGCAGGCTGTGAAAATTGAATAGAAGTAGTTTGAAATCGAGCGGAGAGCATTGTGATGCAGTATTTCGAAGCGAGCACACAATTTTTACCACGATACCCAATACAGGATAGGCAAGGCAGGCACGAATACTACACCTAGGCTGGCAAAAGAATGTGCGCCTGATCCTGCTCATGCACTGAAAATTTATTTTCGTAAATAAGCTTCCACTCTTTTTGTAGACATGGATTTTGTACATAGAGCAAATGTCTCGTATATTGTATGAAACATTCATATTGACTTTTATCTGGAGAAATACTATCATTACAGATTTTTGTTTAATGCACAAAATGAATTTTATGAAGACCAGCCAATCGCTGCTTCTCTTTTGTACTTATGCATGACGGTGTTGCTGCTTGAGATGACCGAGAATAATTTATTTACCCCAAAATAATTTTTTAGCGCTGTCGAGAGTTATTGATTCATACTATTTTTGCAAATATCTTCTCACAGGTCATCTTGGCCTAGTGAGATAAACTACGGACTCAGGAACAGCTCTTCCCAAAAATACAGAATCGAATCCCATGTCAGAAACATTAAAAAAAACGCTGGACAACTCCACGTGGCTGCGCTTTTTTTTAAATTACATTTCGGGTCGATATAGTAGATCTGTCAGTCATTCATGCAACCACCAGATAGTCGTTTCTTTCTTATTTTTTACAAAATTGTATTGTTTTCGTACATTGTACGAATATTCTTTCTGTGTCAATAAATGCTTCGTGCTTTTGACATTTGCGCCTGTGGCATTGATTACGAAGGAAGTTTCATAAAAAGAACAAATCATTTTCGTTGCAGGAAACAACGAATAGATTCGTTTCGTAATATAAACTTAAATTAATTTTTAGTGCAGTAGTATAGTGGCATTAAAGAAAATATCTGTTCACATTCCCAAATGGAGAGAAAATCTCCCTCTTTTTGGGTTAATTTTTATAATGTAACGCCTGTTTTATCTAACATTCTAACATTTATAAAACTAACAATCATAATGAAGAGGTCCAGAAACCTTGAAAGGACTCTGGACAGGTTCACTGAAAATTAATTTTAGTTTATACTACGAAATCGAAGGTAGAACTAATGAATCTATTCGTTGTTTTCTGCAACGAAACTGATTTGTTGTTTTTTTGAAGATACCTTCGTAATTAATGATACGCGCACAACTTTCAAGAACACTCGTGCATTGTACGAACACATTACAAAGAATATTTTGTCACAAATTAAGAAGAAACATCTCTCTGGTGGTTGCATTAGAGACGGGCAGATCTACTCGAAAAATGACTGAAAAAAAGCGCAACCACGTGAAGTTCTCCAGCCTCTTTTTTTTTAATGTTTCTGACATGGGAGTCGAACTTGAGTTTTTGGAAAGAGCTGATACTGGATCCGTGGTTGGTCTCACTAGGCCATGCTGACTCGTGAGTAGATGCTTGATTAATGAGCATCAAGTTGTAGCTCTCGACAGCGCTTTGATTTTTATTTTGGGATAGATTAATTATTCCCGCCCATCCCAGCAGTAACACCATTGTTCATGAGTACGATAAAAGAGAAACAGGGGTTGGCTTGTCTTCACTAAATTCATTTTGTGCATTGTACAAACAAGGTGTAATGTGAGATTTTCTCCAGATAAACGGCAATATGAATGTTTCATACAATATACGAGACATTCGTTCTATGTACAAAATCCATACTTTTGATTGTTATTTTTGTATTCTCCCCAGCGCGGAAGTAACGATCTTGATGAAGTTTTTTCCAGAAGCAGATAATTTACCATATCTCCTGCAAAGCGCTAGAGCGGACAGTAATTTTATTGCTAGAACAAATAGACATGAAGAGAAAGTGTATTGATAGTCCGTAAGGAACGGCAGGCTTTTTGAAATTGAATGAGAGTTTGAAATCGAGCGAGGGCATTGAACGGTAGATACGATCAGGCACATAACCCTCGTGTGAGCAAATGTGTGAAATAGGCGGTGCATGCTAAAATAAACCCAACAGCGGAGATAATTTCTCACCCGTGCTAGGCAGTATTAGAGACGGGACAAATCGCTAGAACTAGAAACAAGCATAGTAGTATATGAGCACGATCGGTTGCATAACCTTGTCAGTCAAGGGATTTCCCCCTGCCTCATCCTGCATAGGGTAGTATGACAAAGGGTTATGTGCCTGATCGTATACTACCGTTCAAATGCCCTCCGCTCGTTTTCAAACTTACATCTATTCAATTTCAAAAGCCTGCCGTTCCCTTACGGACCTATCAATACACTTCTCTTCATGTCTATTTGTTCTAGCAATAAAATTACTGTCCGCTCCTAGCGCTTTGCATGGAGATGGTAAATTATCTGCTTCTGGAAAAACTTCATCAAAGATCGTTACTTCCGCGCTGGGGAGAATACAAAATAACAATCAAAAGTGTAGAAAGCCCATAATGGGGAATCCATTAATTCATACTGGTGGGATCAGTATTTGCACCACTCACCGTCGTTCTCTCCGAGATCTATATAGTTGTAGATGACGAGAAAAGCAAATGTGTGAAATAGGCGGTGCATGTTAAAATAAAACCCAACAGCGGGAGATAATTTCTCACCCGTGCTAGGCAGTATTAGGAGACGGGACAAATCGCCAGAACTAGAAACAAGCAATAGGTAGTATAAGAGCACGATCGGTTGCATAACCTTTGTCAGTCAAGGGGATTTCCCTTGCCTATCCTGCATAGGGTAGTATGACAGAAGGGTTATGTGCCTGATCGTATACTACTGTTCAAATGCCCTCCGCTCGTTTTCAAACTTACATCTATTCAATTTCAAAAAGCTCGCTGTTCCTTACGGACCTATCAATACACTTTCTTCATGTCTATTTGTTCTAGCAATAAACTTACTGTCCGCTCCTAGCGCTTTGGCATGGAGATGGTAAATTATCTGCTTCTGGAAAAAACTTCATATAAAATCCATGTTTACGAAACGAGAGAAAGCTAATTTACGAAAATAAATTTTCAGTGTACATACGTTTTAAATGTATTTAAAAATATCTTGTTTTTTGACCAAACTAAATAATCTAGAAACAACGCTAAATAGTATAACGGAAGACTCTTATGAGCACTTATGAGCAGTGGCGTAGCATGGTCGGGTGAGGGGGCGATCCACCCCAGTTGTTATACAGAAAGTTGAGGATGTGAATCTACTTGGCTGGTTCCATGGATGTATTTAACTGAATTTGTATAATTTTGTTACCAATTTAGTGAATAATGAAAACAGCATATTGGACATTGACAAGATAGTAAATGTGAAATCAACCTGGTTTCCTTTGACAGTAACTGTTAGCTTCAATGAGTGACTATAGCTGCTTTGTCAATATCTTCATGCATGGTCGAAATTTAGTAGCATCGGCGTGTTTTGGCGAAAAAACGTATTTGTCTCCTCCTGAATAGTTCCCTCGGAGTATCCAGATTGGTCAATATAATCATTTGATCTTTCAATGACTAGAAGTACATTGTTTTCAAAAAATCATGAAACTTGAGCAGTCGAATGGCATGTTTCGGCGAAAATACGTTTTCGTTTTCTCCTAAAGGGTTCTTCCGGGGCATATGGGTTTTCCAGTTTGATCCATTTTAAGGCTAGAAGTAGACTACTCAACAAAAATCATGAAGCTTCACCCGTCGAAAAGCATGTTTCGGCAAAAATCTGTATTTGTCCCATCCTTAACGGTTCCTCGGGGCATCCGGATTGTCCCAGAATAGCCAATATAGTCTATTTCTAGATCAGAAGTAGACTATTTATAAAATATCATCCTTCATGAAAGGCATGTTTCGGCGAAAATCCGTATTGTCTCCGCCTAAAGGGTTCTTTTTGGGCATCCGGGTTGCTTCATAATAGCCAATAAGGCCATTGATCCATTTCAAGCTAGAAGTAGACTATTCATGAAATATCATGAAGTTTGAGCCGTCGAAGGGCAAGACGCCGCGTAAATCCGCATTTGTTCCCTTGTAAACGGTTCCACCGGAGCATTCCGATTGTCCCGGAATAGCCAATACATTTATTAGGCCATTAGAAAGCTAGAAGTTTACAACTTTTAAAAATCATGAAGTTTGAGCTGTCGAAAGGCATTTTTCGGCAAAAAAAAATCGTATTTGTTCCCTCCTAAGCGGTTCCCTCGGGGCATCCGAATTATCCCGGAATGGCCAATATGGTCATTGGTCCACTTCAAGGCTAGAAATAGACTATTTATGAAAAATCATGAGGTTTGAGCCGCCAACAAGCCTTGAAAATTTGTATTTGTCGTCGCCTCACGGATCCATCGTGGCAAACATTCCCTCTTCCGGCACAGATTACTTGTTCAGGGGTTAAAAAAGCAGTGCTCACCAGAATCTGCAAATTGGGACTTTAATAAACAGTTTGACTGCAAAGATGGCAATATTGGTCATGTATAGTTCCCAAAATTGTGAGTTTTAAAACCGGGTCAATTCGTTACTTTTTTTAACAACCCTTCAGAAATGTCAAAACAATTTGGATTCGATGCAGAAACGAAACTTTCTATGCTTTAGGAAAAGTAAATAAATTCAATTGTCTAGTTGATTATTTTAGAAAGTTATAGCTTTTTCTCACCGGGAAGCATTTTATTATTATTTCCGTGCCCACTCGATCACTTGCATCGCCGAACAAAAGATAATCGAACCGATGCTCGATAACAAAAGAGTGCGCGTTCACAGCCGATGTTCGATACAAACTATTTATTTTTTGGAATTTTCAATTCGTACAACTAGAACTACCTTTCATTAAAAGTATAGACTTTTCTAGTGACTGGCCTTAAATTAGTGACCAAGCCTTTGAAGAGAGATGTGCTAGCAGCCAGGATACAGTTGGTTTAAATCGGTGCATAAAATCAATTTTCGCTTCAAAAGGCGACCGACAAAATAAGTTGAAATTATGTTATTTTTTCAGTAGGCGTTGGAATAAACAGTCACTGGGGCACTTCACTATCCGTTTTCGAATTCCATTTGATTGCAAGGTTTGCAAGCCAACAAGTGTTCACTCACTCTAGAAGTAGGTACTTCCATAAACTAAGTGTTGTTTTAGTGAATTTTTCTATGAGTCTAATTCGTTAATTCATTTTAGTGGTCATGGATTTTCACTTACAGCTCAGTGAAAGGTTGTTCAGGTTTAGTGATATAGACTATATCCCAGTTTTCCACAATCAAGAGGTCTTCGCAGCTTGAGAAATCAGTTTCACATAAGTCCGAATTGCGAATTTGATGGGATGCTTTCCTGATAGTTCTCGATTACGTCTGAAATGTTTCTGTGCTCGTTCTTTGATCGAATAAATTGATTAATCCAGAATCGGTATAATTTCAATCCAACATCTAGCGTGGACCAAGAGCGGAAGCGAATCTAGCAAAGCGATAAATGCAGCAAATCCGGCTTTTTTTGTATATGCTTCAACAATCACTGAGAAATCGATTTGCCATGCTTCGGTACTATAAAGCTTTCTGTATTCGCCTCATTATTAGGTTTCGTTTAGTTCATCAAAACTCGTCAAGCTCCTAATCATGCAGTTGCTCGGCATTCTCGTGGCAATCTCCTCACCGTTTCTATTGGAAACAGTCTTAGGAGGCCCATTCCAAACTCCGTTGAACAAGTACGTCATTGTGGACATCAAGGCTAACTTCTACGAAGCATGGCGACACTGCCTTCACTACGGACTTCAACTGGCCTCGGTTGCATGTGAGGACGACAACAAGTCTATGCACAAGCTTCTCGATAAGTCGGAACATTCCAACAGCACATTCTGGATAGCTGGAACGGACATCGGTCTTGAAAGGAAGTGGATCTGGATAACGACCAATCGGCTAATAACTGATTTCCTTCACTGGGGTGGACTCAGACCAAAAGTTGATAACAAGCTGAACTGCATGACGGTCGGATCGTACCAAGAGGATCGAACTTTGTGGAGGGACGACTGTTGTGAGTCATCTCACAAGTTTATTTGCCAGAAGATCCTACCCAATAGTGGTTAGTGTACATGCGAAAGAAATTAAATATAATTCTACAATACATTAATCAACCTTTAGATGCCGGGAATTCTGAAAAAAAATAGAAACTTGTTTTATTCATAGGACGAGGTTGAGGTACACTTCATTCGCCATCAATCGTTTGCTTATGGTTAACAGCTTGGCAAAGAATGGGGACAAGTTTGTTCTTCCTAAGGAAAAAGTACCGCGTCACCGGTAGTTCTGCAAACATATCAGTCGGTGTTGTCACAGACATTGGCACAGAGGAACCTTTCCGCGCGATCGTAGGGAAGTATCACCTTCGGTAAGCAATACATCTCGGTGAGCAAATCTCCTGCATCATCGCCGGTCCAGTCCGGTAAGTTCCATAAAGAGAGGGAGTTCTTTCTCTTCATGTTTATTCATAAGCCACAACAACGTGTAGGCACATACCGAATCAACAATAATGCACTCACTTGCCATAGCCAGTCGCACTTTGCGGCGAGATTTGCGACTTCTTAAGAGTTCTTAAGTACCACACCAAGTCTTCCTCGTTCTCGTTCATTCGTTGTTGTATTATTGTGATCCATGCGCAACGTCGCCGTGCAAACATTCTTGAACAGCAACAGCGGAGAGAACATAGCAGGCCGGTCAGTTGGTTGCTATGGTTGTTTATTTTGATTTGGGATTGCATATTTTCACTTTGACGCATAGCGGGTTGAACGATTCTTGTTTTGCGATGCAGTCGTGATTGTTTCCGCATTTTTTTAGGAGTACATGCGGGACAAATATTATGAAACCATGCTTGTACAGTATTCAACATTTGATGAGTTGTACCAACGTGATGAGTTTCTTTGACAAACTGGATAATGCTGGCAAGCAGTTTTATTCAATGCTTAACGAGAGCGATTTCCGCTAATCCGCCGAGACTGTTAAGAGAAATGATCACCATTAATATAATACGCACCCTCCGAGATCATCCCGGTGATAGCTCTATCCGTGGGCCCCCATAAAGGGCGTGCCACGTAGCCGAGCATGATCGTCTGCTCCTCGTTTACGAACCAACCGACGAGGAAACCTAGGCCAACTTGGATATCTTTTGTCATTTATATTGCTCGCGGTGGTCACCACTCCTCCCACTGCATTAAATTCTTGTCCAATTTACCTGCCAGATTTCTGCAATCCAATCCGCGAACTTAACCCTGACCGACGACAACGACGAGGACGATGGCGCATACGGACGAAGAAAATCTGATAAGCCCCAGCGCTAGCGTGTTCGTATTCTGCCACGGCGATTCTCCACCGTAACCCAGGGAACACGCGTAATGAAAACGAAACGATCGCCATAAACAACGTTTCAATTTATGATGACTGTTTACCTGAGTAATGAGTTCTACTAGGCCCCCGTGACAGGTTCATAATGATCGCAGTGGGCTCTGCAGCGGCGCCGACAGACAATGACCGTTCGAGTAGGTGCCTGCTTGGTAGCTGGGCATGTCGGGATCTGAGTGACCCCTTGTTTTACCGATGGAATGTTTACCACCTACTGCGACACATGTGTGTGCGCAGTCAATGCGCTACAACAGTAACGACCCACAGTAGTGGCGAGCGACGTCAAGAAGTTTTCGATTCATTTTCACAAACGGAGCATGCCATGAAGCCATGATTGCTGCCTCCAGTGCACTGTGGTCGAGGGCGTGGATCGTTTGACGAAAATTTATTATAATAAAAACTACTGATTGGTTCGTTTTTGCGTGTTCGAACACATTTTAGTGTTTCCAGAGTTTTTAAAAAATATCGTATTTTAGAGTTGAGAAGAGGATGCTTACAATGAAATGAAGTTCATTTCATTAGAGATTGGGAAATAACGTAGGGTTAAGTATTTCTTTTTTTAATTTTAAAATCTCAATGAGATCATGTAACAAAAATGGCCAAACTTTAAACGTACTTCTCAAATGCATTCAATCATTTAATTTGAATCTGTCATTTTCTTGTATGACATAAGGTTTTGTCCTATTCAGGGTGGCCGCCCAATTATAATTTGAAAATTCCCGAATCCTTCCCGCATTTTTGCCTGATTTTCCCGACTGGGAAGTGAGTGAATATTAGTCGCATTAATAGGTATTTTTGATGTTTTTGAGTAAATTGTTCAATGCTTGTGGAAAAATGACAAAATGACGGATAGCAGCTGTAAATCGGCTTCTTGCCGATTGTGTAACCTGCTTTGGTCTCGCATTTTACTAGTTTTCAGAATGAATATCAATTTTGCATTTATATAATTGCCCATTTACTGGACAACGTTATTTAAGATTAAAATTGAAAAAAATCAAAAACTAAAACATCTCTTGGAGCGATCTTTAGTAAACGCGAGCAAATTCATTTAAAATCCATTGAAAACCTTACCTTTTGACAGATAGGCCTTTTTTATCGGCGACTCACAGGCTTCTTTGGTGTCGAGTGCTTGACTTATCTCCTAATCATGTTCTGCTGAAAATCGATGTTGTTTTTGTTTCGTATTAACGTCATTTTAATTCTGAGACTGGTTCGACATATGAGCCGGGACCAACGACTTTACTTCCATTCCGAAGAAAGAAGTGATCAGAGATTTTTTGTCCCAGAAAATCCCATCGGCGCTGAATGGAATTGATACCAGAAAGACTGGATGAGAGACAACCACGCGTAACATTATATCAAAACCGTCGAGCTGCTCCAAAACGGAAGCCTTGTCAAATAATGAACTAAAACTAATATTTATTAATGAGGGAAATGAAGAAAAAATACAATAAGAGTTCTAAGGAAACAATAAAAAAAGTTCTATCTGCTTAAATCCAGTTCTTTGCATAGACTTCTCTTTTAATAATCACAGTTGAACAAACTGATTGACTGGTTTCTACGCCAGATAGAAGGATTTTGGAAGATCAATTAGACATTTAGAATAGATTCTGTGGGTTTAAGGATCAATTGCAAGTGGTGAGGTCGTTCCAATAAGATATACACTTAATTTTTTTTTTTTCACGGGGGATACGTTCCACTCATTAGCATGGAACCGTGCAAGAATGAACATTAATAGTAGTTGACTAGAGTTCAAATGATATGATGAGAAAGTGTTTATAGCTTCCGATTCTGTTGCTTTGCGTTACCATTCCATGCAATGATCAGAACACAGTGTTTAAAATTTTGAGTATTTACACCGAAAATTGGAGTCTTTTGAAAAGCATGCTATAGTGATTACTTTGAACCATGAAAGTGAAATTGATTTGAATAAGGTCGATAGGTTGTTCGCTGGATATCGCGAAACTTGTAAACTGCAAAATAACCTTAGTGTACAGTATTTAATTTCATTTTAATTGATTTCTGTTCACATCTTTCGATGCATCGTGCAAAGCCAAAAACGGATCTTTATGGCTGCAGTTTAGTGCCTCATGATGAGTATTTTTAGTCGAAAATCACGAGAAATCGATTGAGATGGTTTCAGCCACCGCACGACACGGGAAGTTGTCCATTTTGCACGATTCTACCCATGATTATACCTCAAACTCATATTTCATTTAGTTTAGTACATTGATGTCACCAATATAACCCTCATTTGCACTGTACTTATGTAAAATTGTCCGCATATGGAATGAAGATGATAGTGCTTGATTTGACCTTGAGTAGTCCATTTTCCTGAATTTCATACTGCGGAAACTTATATAACATACGGTTTGAGAATTGGACCCACCACTATATCTCATGTGCACTGTACTATGAAATTGTCGCAGAATCGAATGAAGATGATACTGCTTTGGTTTGACCTTCGAAGTGGTCCATTTACCCGAATATCCTCATACTTAGCCTATATATTACGCATTCTTTTACGAAGTAATTTTTCGATTAGTTTTAGAAATTGACTTTTTTAATTCTGTAAAGAACACACATCGATTAAGATTGCAGAGGTTTTCTTAAATGGAGTAAAAATAAATGATTTGTTGTTCACTCAACTTAGGTTACAAAATAATGTTATTGAACTTATGTTCTAATCTTCGTCACTGTTCTCGTTCACTGATTCCGTATCGAGATCACATTCACTTTCGGTCTCCGCCTTTTTGTGTTTCTCGCACGTTTGGCTTTCTGTGAAGGACATCTTCACGTCGGACTAAGCTAGTGACAACCGCATCATGTCCACAATGTTATCTGCTGGACAAGTTTTTCTCGCTAGATGCGTGCGACCGTGTTTATATTTTTTGTGGCACCTCTCGCCTGCCTATTTATGGATGAAACTCAAGGGAAACGGCTGAAATTCATTTAATATGGTAAATTTCATTGTTTTTTTGGAATTATAGGTTTTACGAAAAACAAAGGGAACATTAGATACTCACTAGATTTCTTATAAATTCCGGCTTATGGCTATATTTGTGAATGCAAGGTGGTAGCTTCCTTATAAACGGAAATTCTTCTCTTATTTGTAGCTCGATGGTATTATACTAGGACAGGACCTGTCAGCTCAGAGAGAGATGACCTCTTATAAATTTATGATTGCTTTGATACGGGGGTCGCTCCAATGTTGCCAGATATGTTTACAGAGTAATCCCATTGAAAATAAAGTAACTAAAAAACTTTCTTTTGTCGTTCGGGAAATGAAGCTGCATCAAACTAAACGTTAATTATAAGGTTTCATTAAATTTCATTACGCTGCAAATTCTGCTGTGGGGAGAAAGGCTCAGTATAAGAGCTGTAATTTTTTTGAATATCAGTTTTGCTGGTTGATCAGCAATCTTGGTTTTGCTGTATGTATTGCTGAAATTACAGCACAAAAAAATCAGCAAAACTTTGCTGTTTTCCAGCAATAAAAATTTGGTGTGAGTTGTCACAAACGAAAAAAGTGAAAAAACAGTGACTACTAGCAACACCGCCAAACCAACAACAAACTGCCTGCTTGTAACATAACCCGACGGAGGCGGTAGAGGCGGTTGTCAAAGCGACCAATGAAAAACGGTCTTTTTTGACAGGTAAATGGTCTTGTTTTTGCACTAACAGCTGGCAGGTCCTGTCCTAGGTATTATATAGCTCTCCAGTTTTCTTGTCATCAAGAATATTTGAATAGCGCCAAACAACTGATCATTCTCACATTTTCCAGGAGTGCTTGGCTAATTCCAAGTATTTTGGAAAATTTTGCAGGGTCTGATAGCGAAATCTGTGCCGTGTTTCCATGGTTACACGTACCGCCACCTCTTGTCTTTGGACGATTAACATTTATGTTGAAACATACCTCTATTTCATCCGCGAGTTCTCGTGCTTTTTTCTTAACAGCCTCATGTGTTTGGGCTGGATTTCCGGTAACCTTTTTCTGCGCCGACACGCGTATTAGCCACTTTAAAAAAAAGTTTAATCAAGCGGGATAATACGAAGGCATAACAAGTAGATTGGCATAGTCTAAGCAGCCAATCAATGGACAGACATGCGTGTTTCGATTACCAACTAACGCCGCTTTGCCGTCAGTAAGGCTGTACACAATCGTTCTCCGAAGTTACAATGATTGGATCCTTTTTGATGTTATTAACTTTGTCTATGAAAGCACTGAACATGATTTTCGTCACATCTGCGGTTTCTTTTACCCAGCTCATAGACAGTGCACGACAGGAAACATCTGACTGGGAACTTGAGTTAACCCACAATTCTTCACCCTTGGCCACCAACTTACGACACATTATGTGATCTGTGAGTAGAGAGTCGTCTTTTCCCAAGATCATAGCTTGATCGTAATGCGGGAACCATGTTGCGGAATCCAATCCAGCCGCGTACAAAGCACAATCGACTTTTGTTTTTGCCACACCTTCAGAAAGTGCACTCATCTTTAATCCAACTTCCTCAATCTGGATCATTCTTGCAACATCGTTGGCAATCATATCCCTCAACTTCACATGAATGGATAGATAACCCTTATCCCAGTTCGGAGCTAAAATTTCAGGGATTGTTTCATTGTGAAGCTGCATTAAATCTTCTTACGGCTTCAACATTTTAATTCCAAGAACCTTCTTGGAGAATTTCGCTACAGCTTGGTACTTCCGTTTACTGAGGCTAAGCCGCGTTTTCAACATCAGAGACATTTCTGCTGAAGGCTCGTGAAGTTTTTCGGTTTGCATAAGGATCTGTAACATATCAGAAGCCCACTTGTCACCTTTCGTTCGGAGATATTTTAGAAGCTGCGCTGTGGCTGAGGGTGAATTGTGGTGAGCAGCTTTTTCCGCCGATCGCAAAAGCCTTTCGAGTGGCTCTTTAGATACATGCCTACTTCTCAGTCCTAACGCTTTCTGAAAAGTTCTAGAATGGCAGACGTTTTCGTCCACTCAGCTCAAGCAGAAATGAGGCATGAGAGGCTTGATGATGATGTACAATTTGTATCATAAACACACAAGGTTATGATAATGTACAGTACACACACCTTTGTCTGTCCAAAAAATTTTAAACCATAATTTTAGAATGTACGAGTTTTAACGTACAATGAGAGTATAAAAAAAAATCGTCTAGCTTGTGCTAGCCCCACTATTCGTTTCAAAGATACTTTCAAGAAAATTATTATATCACCATTGTTTTCAAGTTATTCAAAACCAACTCATTCTCAAGTTTGAGTTTCATCTCACGAAATAAAATACTATAAAGATATAGCGTGTCAAACTTGCTGGAGTCACATTGACCACAAAAACAGACAGAGAGTTGATCATTTTATGAAACACTAAACGGCTATGGCGTACGCTATGCAAAACAGAGGTTCAACACATAGTATGTCGACACTCAACACATTAGTATGTGCGTATGGCTGCATCCTTCATGATTATTGTTGAAAGCAATATGTTTCGATAAAAGCAAATGCCTGTATCTTTTCATATTTAAAGGCCAGCGTACAGCCATCATCCAGTGAATTATGTGTTTCCAGTGAAATCGAACGAACACCTGTTCCTCACCATAGAATCTACGGTCGGCTAAGGTAACGAATCCAACTGAAAGCTCATTAAGATTGTATTCTTCAGGTTTTAAACCGCATTTCTCTGTACTTCTTCGTCCACCTAGTAATTATCAATTGTTGCGGATATAATTTGAAATACACGTTCATAACCTCTCTTGGAAGTTCAGATTACGCATCATGACACGGAATTTTTATTCGTCAGCATGTTTGCTTTCTGAATTTTCGAGATACAACCCTGAAAATGGTGACTGATTTTGATACTCACAAAACACTTGGACAATTAAGCTCTAAACAGATAGCCGTGATTGCTCAGTCCTCATGAACAGAGTTGTGTTTTACAGTCAAGTGAGAAACATTTTAGAACATTGTTCGACCGAGAAAAATTTTTCAAAGAAGAAATTAGATGCTAAAAACCGATTTTTAAGGGATTCAACGAGTGATAAATATGCTTCATCATCTCTATAAAGAATACAAGATTGAATTTAGTGTTTTGTGCAACGTTTATGAAAATATGTTTGTTCTACAATTTTGTAGAATGTTTTGAAAGCCTAGATCGTTACCCTTTAAACGTTAACAAAATAAATCATGCCCCGATGAACGCAGTTTATGGACGACCCTTTTCAGATGCGCCTTAATCTTACACAAAACTGTGCTTTGAATACACCAATTGCGATTACACGTCATCTACGTAGCACTTATTGGAT
This sequence comes from Aedes japonicus, assembly GCA_034211315.2. Classification (NCBI taxonomy): domain Eukaryota; kingdom Metazoa; phylum Arthropoda; class Insecta; order Diptera; family Culicidae; genus Aedes; species Aedes japonicus. Next base: position 58,504 of record JASCZW010001707.1, on the reverse strand, counting down.
CGTTTAAAAATGTAAATTTCAACCATGATACAAGTCATTGCTCACCAGGGGTAAACTGCATTAATTGAAGTTCGAATTGATGCCAGATTCAGCATCAATTCATTGGATCAAATGAAGAGTTCATCGCCGAAACTGAAGCGTTTTTTTAGGACAAATCGAAGTCGTGGTATGAAAGTGGTATCGAAATGTAAGAGCGCAGCTGAAATAATTGTATTGTAACTGTAACTGTAATTGTAAGGAGAATATATTGATGAATAAAATAGATATGTGAAAAACAAATCTGTTTTCTTTGTCAAACCAGGGACTTCTTGACCGATGGGTTATATCCATCAAAACACATCAAATTTGAGCCAGGTCATAGGTAAGTAGAATCCTGAACCATTTCATACCCAACTACCCTAAACTCATCTATGAAAGTGTCGGTAAGTCGCTGGCATCTCGTAAGTAGATGTCATATCATCTTTAGCCTTCCCTTTTCCTTGTAACAGAGAAAGTGAGCGTAGCCGGCAATTGATGTTATCAAGTTTATCGATTCTGACCTCTGATTGACCAGCTATTCATTCATTTCATTACCAATCGAAATAAAAGCTATAAAGTAAAAAAATCACATGACAGCTTCCAGTATGCAATCTACGAAATACTTCGTTGCTAACGCAACGTAACGCAACAATAACAAAATAAATATCTTATTTTCGTGCTGCCAATTTTCGTCCCCGAATTCGACGCATTTAACCACAGTGCAGCGCAGCGCAGGCGGTTGCTGGTAACGATGGAGACGCAGGGTAGATCGAAGATACCCAGGGCTATAATTCTTTCCTCCGCTGGAATCGGGGATCGTTTCGGAATAAAATTAATTTTACACGTTCCTTTAGTTGACTCATTTGCATTGTTTCGTACTAGGTATGATGCCAGAGGCGTGTAACAGCGCTGCCATAGGTGGGTTAGGAGGGGGTAGGAAAACAGAGAATAATCGAATCTGTTGTTGTTACCGTTGACGACGATGTTAGGGTTCGATGACTTCTTCTTGTTGTGTTTGAGTAGAATGGAAGTCACAGGTCCAGTAGGAGAAAAAGTATTATGCAAATCGCCAGTGGCCGCCGTCTTCGGTTGGTGCATGGTGACATTTTTTATTACCCTACACCCGCTTAGGGGACAATAGGATTGTTGATCTTCTGGTGGGGTCTGTCTGGGGAAAAACCGTATCGGTCGCCGTTGGCGGTAGCTAATTCCATCAACACAGGGCTATCATCAATCATCAGCTTGTTTCCTCGTGCTGTTAGCTTAGGACAGAAAAGATCCCTTTGATGTCACATCCAGTGGCTCTCCCGAGTGTGGTCTGCTTGCGTGGAGTATTATCGGTTTGTGATTAATATTCCATAAGCGAATCGATCAATGGGTGTTTGCCTGATGTTTCGTTCGATATTGCTGGTAAGGTGTCGTTCGGAATGCCATCGGGTTACAGTTATTTCTGTAGAATTAATTGATTGCAGTTTTTTTTCCAAGATCAACCTATGATAAAGCTTCCAGCTGCTTAAGGACATCGCAGTAAGCTTTGTTCGCGGAAGGCAACCGACTACTAGATGGAAATTCAATCAAATAATTTTCTCGCTAATTGTGTTAACTATAATGGTTCTATTCAAAGGAATGAATCTAACTGCAGTTGGCCAGATGCAACGGGTGCAACAATGTTGCAAAGCCCTCATCACTTTGCCGCTAGTCAGTGCAGAAACTGTCGTCATCATCCACGGCAGAGTAGCTTAACAACAGCTGGTCTCTTTCTCGTGTGACCGGATATGGTCAAATCGCAGTTAAGCTGGGACTCCTGCTTATGCGAAACTATGCGAGCGCGCCTTGTCAGTTTCAGTTCATCCCATAAGGGACAGGGTCCATTTGCTGGAAGTTAATTATTCTAAAGTGTGCTTTTGCTGGTCCTGCTCGTACGTGCCCATCGATCGGGATGATGTTCGCTCCGCTCCATAGTAGGTGATTTTGATCCCCCCTTGCCTCCAGTTGATCCTACGTTGCACATCCCACGTGAGTCAGTCAGTGATCGCGGAAACCGAACGAACGAAGAATGATGCTCATCGTCTTGTTTTCCACTCATCTGCCGGAGTCGAGCCGAGTCGGAGTCATCGCGTCCGAATGGAGTGCGCGTAATTAAAAGCGATTGTAAAATTAATGAGTTTGGGTAATAACGATAAACTTTTACGAGCATCAACCTCTTTATTTCTCTGTGTTTGGTTGGATTTTTTTTTGTTTTTGTTTTGTTCTGCGCGTTCTGTTTTCCGTATTCCTTTATTGAACTGCCGGATCCTGCTTTTTTTTAACGAGGCGAGAACATACTCACTCGGCCGGAGCAGTTTGCTTTGCTCTGATTGATTTTTTTATTTGCTAATTTATGTACAATTCAGCACGATACCGTTCTACTTCGGTTGCTACTGGCAACTTAGTGTTTATTAGGGGGAAGCTAGAGATTTTTTTTGTGCCTTTAAAAATAGTTTAGGAGCCTATATTTAACGAATCTTCAAAATCATCACTCCAATGACCTGAGAGATCCAGAGCATAACTTTATTTTGGATTTGAACTTTTCGGGTAGCAGCAAAAAAAAGACAAATTTTTGAGAAACAGAACTGATCTAACATAAAAAAAGGTCAATAAAACCATATTAGATGATAAACCGTATAACAGTGAATCCAAAATAGCCAAGGCTAGCTCAACTCAGACCGATTTTTAGGAGGTTACTGTAACAACGCTTAACGCAATAGCTAAATAATAAAATATTATAATAGCATCATTTATTGAACGATGAGTTCGTGGTAACTGACGCAGAGCTGTCATGCAATCTTATGTGGTTCTATTAACAGTCACGGTTCATATAAAGTACGCAATTAACTCCTAACGGTTACAACCTGTCAGGTTCTCTGCTGGTAGTATTTCCTTAAGAAAGAAAGACGCAATCATTGGCGTAACTACTAGGGGTGCCAGAATTCTGTAGCCAACACCCCCCCCCAGGATGTTTCCCTAATATATTTCTAATTTTAAATGAAAAACTATTCATAATCTCTACCCTCTAATTGAAGGGTTTTTTCCCACTGTAAGTTGATTTTATACTTTGCTCCCTTCACAAATAGTTTGAACGAGTAATTATTTCTGAAGGAGTAAAGTGTGCATACCCTCTTCCCCACACTTTTCACTTACCCCACTGTACCTTATCAAGAAAACCATAGTCAACGACAATTAGATCCATGAGAATTCCGATATATCAACATTACATCCACTTCGCTCAAGTCGTATGCTGATCCTCCTAACAGAATGTTTTGACGGATACCTCATAAATACACTACTAATTGTGTTTTCTTATATTACGTTTGCTTCGAAATACTGCTTAACAAAAGCGCTACGCCTTAGCTCTAAATAATTCTGAATTCTAGTAATTCCATTCTATTAATGTTAAAACCTCAAGACTCATATCTAGAATAAAAGCGACAGTAAAATGTAGAGCCTGTTAAGTTGAAACATAAGATTTTAAATACTTTTCTATGTACGTATTCAAGAAGGTATTACAATCATGAGTTTAATTCAAAGGTGCATTTTAGAATTCACGATATCATTTTCTCTTGTGCGAACAATTTAGTAGAATATAGACTCCCCAGATTGATTAAAAGTTTCGAAGCTAACGAATGTCCATAAGCAAAATATGGAGAGAGAAGTATATTCATTAACGATCATATTTACAAATATGTAGATTTACAAGTAAGGTAAACAAACAATCACGTAGATTTCTGAAATCATAACATTTGTTGGTGTTGACTTCAGTACCACTGGTTGTCGATATAGACTAAATAATTGGCCTGTATGTCAAATTGTATCAAAATTCACTTCGCTTTTATTATAACAGTTGTCTTACATATATTCTTATAATTTCTTTAAAGGATTTGATTTTCAATCAAAAAGTTCTATTTTTGGCTGGAATAGTTCCTGGTAGCAGAATAGATGAGTGGAAAATATTAGAAATACATCCACAGTTTTTAAAAAAAATGTCATATTTGACATTCTCTATGTCAGCACTCAAAGGAAAGATTGAGCTGAATTTTTGACTGTAGCTAGACAATAGAAGTAACTTGAATTTCAAACTGTGTTGAATTTATAAACTGTGCTTCAAAGTTTCAATTACATCCGATCCACCATCTTAGAAAATTTAGGAAACATTTATTTTCTTTTACAAAATAGTTTATTTCATAAGAATGAATTATTTTGCCGAAGAATTCATTATTGTAGAACTTTTCAATTTTGAATAATTTAAAAACTAAATTTTTGCCAAACCTTCTAAAAGGCCAATCTGATACCATTTTGAAGACTGTACTAGAAAATTTAAAAATTCAAAACGGTGCATTTGTTATTTTCGCCTATACTGTAGTTGTTCACATTCTTTTGCCATACCTTCAAAAACTTTCGAAAAATTTCCATGGAATTTCGATACCCTGGAATACTATCAATGTCAATCAAAATCTCAAGTTTAACCTCAAATTACCAATGGATGATTCTTTCGAACTGCTGTGAATTTCTCAGAAGGTTTTTGATGGAATAATCATCGGAATTGCCCTTCAAATTATTTTTCAACTCTCTTTAGAAATTTAGCTCGATATAACTTATAAATTTTCATTGTGTTTTTCATAGAATTCTACTTTAAAACAACCTTGGTTGATGATTTGCGCACAGAACATTCAAAAATTTATTTAATAAGAAACTTAAATCGAAATCCCCTGAATGGTTGAAAAATATCCACATAGTGGAAACTGAAAAAAATCTCTGAATTTTGAAATTACTGTTTTTTATTCTGTAATAGAGTTAGTTTAATTGGAGAAGTAAAATTGCTAAGTTAAGAAGTGATTGCATTTTGATTTTATGTAAAAATTGATTTACAGGATTCCGTCAATCTGGACGAATGAACAAAAGTAAATATGAAAAATTAAGAAATAGGTAGCTATATCCTATTTCCATAGACTTACTCTAAGACCAGTAAGTCCGATACAAATACGATTTTTTTCTTGGTTCAGTCAGTACTAGCACATCGGTCCCAAGCTCAATAATTCGCCCCTAATAATGAACTCACATGAACACACTCTCAAGTGTTCTATCAAAATAACACAGCAAATCAAAACAAAGGCGCAAATATGTATAGCAAGGTGCTGGCTTCAAGGTGTACTTCGGACCAAGGGGTTCTACAACAGTGAACCAATTTCAAATCGCTAGTTGCATATTGATTGTTGCTAATACTTCAGATATATGAACTCTTTCAAAAAAACGTAGTCGTGGAACATATTCCAGGTTTTTCCATTTTTTTTAGTTCATTTTGATAGTTATTTTTTTTTTAATATTGAAACTTCTGACCACGGTTTATTACGGACACCATGCTCAAGATATTTTCAAACTTTTCCGCAAGGAGCAACTTTAAGCTAATAGTTGCATATCAAAACGCTTAATTTTTCTTCTTAACTTTTCGCTTAACTTCTCAGCCATGAGATGCATAAAAACATGACTGAGAAGTGCCCCATGACGCTGAACCGATTTTCGAATCTGGTTAATTTAATTATTGGGAACGTAGTTGTGAAGGAATCAGTATCAACCGACACAATTTTGCAGATTTAAAACGCGTTATCCAAACGAACTAAATTTTGATATAAATCTAAAATGTTCATTGACTCAATGTTGTTCTTTGAAGTTTGAAGATTTTTAGTTGAAGCTTGACTCTATATAGATGCAGGACTATTCTCCGGCTCGGATGAGTGAAGACGCCTCAAGAGAACCGAGTAATGTCTGGCACAGACATACACTGTACAACATTGTACTCCTTTAGTCTAGTACGTGTTTTTTGGTACTGGATTGAAGTATTTTACAGTTCGTACAACGGTCAGCGTTGTACGTCTGTCATAACTATAAGGTGACTACAGTAAACTCGTGTGAGTCCATTCTCCATTTGATCCACACGGAATATAACGAGGTATATATTCACCCTACTCGATTCTCTTAAGGCATCTTGACTCATCGAGGCGCAGAATAGACCTAATTATTCAATTAAACCTGTTTTGATTTGTCAATTAAAATAACCTGTTCCCAACAATTACGCTACTTTCGGCGCTCTTTCCAATATTCTTATAAACGAAAAAAAAAATCCTTCGCGTAGGCCCCCTCCAGGCTCCCTCCAGACTAATTGTCGAGCTCCGCCAATGCAAGCAATACATATCGGAGAAGTACTAGCTCATCCGGAATTTAAAGCAAAGAACTTTGGAAAAATTGCCTACGATGTACGAAAGGGGTGGCATGCACGTCAACCAGGAACCCAGAACAATTCCAAGGTTTCTTTGTAAATCGATCGTTCGATTGTCGTGTCTCAGACCGAAGAGGATTTGGCCAAAGCTATGGGCTTTCTTGGACTTTCTAACACATCAGGGTGCGGTAGAGCTTGAAGGGATGAGCCTATCAAAAATGACTCGAAGTGATGGCCTGGAAATCGTTCTAAACAGTTCAAACTCTCTAGGATTCATAGAGGCTTTCTTGCATGCATAGTCGATGTTATTGGTAAATGACAACTTATCGTCGATCATGAAAAGACCTCAAAAATCTCTTCGATTCAATTGTGCAGCTACCTACACTAATCATCGCGTGTTGCTCCGATTTTCGGTTGTTAACAACCGTGACGTTGACCCTATGGTGGGTTAGCTCCAGTTTCCTGTGTTTCCTCTCCATCTGATGTCGTCTGCTAACCCGACGATCTTCACCGCTTTCGGAAATGCAAGCCGTAGTACCTCGCCTTACGTCGAGTTCCATAGCGCCGGGCCCAGTATCGAACCTTGCGGGACGCCTAAGGTGATCTGAACACGTTTCTGACCTACCTTTGTATTGTACACCAGCACGCGATTCTGGATATAACTTCGCAGAATCTTGTACCGATATCCTGGAACATGAAGGCGTTGAAGCAGGTCAGCGATAGCCACCCAACTGACGCTGGTTTTTTGACAGACCTATACCCTCCGTGTATTTTGTGTTGAGAATAATTCTATCAAGCACTTTACCCGCTGTGTCCAAACGGCAAATAGGTCTATATACCGTTGGGTCCCCTGTTAGCTTCCCTGTCCTTGTTGGCATTACTAGAGTCTGGATATTCCAGGCATCCGGGAAAACGCCCTCGTCCAAACATCTTTGCATCGGCGCCCTGAACATTCCAGGCACCAATGAAATAGCCGTCTTGATGGCCAGGTTCGGTATACCGTCAAGTTCTGGCACTTTGTTTACCTTCAGCGATTTGCCTATCGCGATGAGTTCCTTGTTTGTAACGGTCGCTACATCTCTTTTTTCCACGGTGCCATTGTCATGGGGCAGTTCTGCTATTATGGGAACCCAGGGTCTTTGTTCATGGCTCGTAAAGAGTCTCCTTATGATGACCTGTAATAGCTCTGGTGATTACTCGGTTGAAGCTGTTGTACCCTTAGTTTTGACCATTACTACCCGGTAGGCGTCGCCCCGTGGGTTCACGTTGGCTTTCGAACACAGACCCTCGAAGCAGGCTCGTCGGCTGGCCTTAGCGGTGGATAACACCACGCGACACTCCGTTCTTTCCGCAGTCCGACCGCATCCTTTGCATCCTCCTTCTAGCTAGGTGGTAGGTTCTCCGGAGGTTGGCGATCGTCTCTGTACTAAGGTTTGATCTTTCTGGGCATGGTTGCGTCGCACACCCGGGTAAGCAGTGCTACGAGTTGATCACCGCAAGGATCTTGGGTAGCACTCAGTCCCTGTTCTCACTCTAGCGCCTTTTTAAATACTTCTTTATCAAAGTACGACGTCCTCCATCTGCGGACGAACGGAGTGCGTGCTCGTCCCTCTGCGCGCTGCCTAGCGCTGTGGGTGATGGTATAGCAAACCGCCAGGTGGCCACTTTAGGTGTAGTCATCTTCCACTCTTCAGTTGTTCAACAGCCCAGTGCTGCAGAACGTAACCGCGATAATCGACTCCGCTCCGATTCTATGGAAAGTAATGTTAGTACCTACGTTGGCCTCAAGCAATATCTGGCCCCTTGGGTTAGTAAGGCAGCTGCCCCACTCTAACGTCCAGGCGTTGAAGTCGCCCAATACTACCAGCGGGCTACGGCCAGTTAGCTCCGTTGTCATTCGATATACCAAGTGTGAGAACTAGCCAATCGACCATCTCGGTGGCGCATAGCAGCTGCAAATGAACACTCCGTTAACTTTTGCGACCGCGTAACCCTCGTTTGAGGTGGATACAACGTCCTGGACTGGGAACTTGCCCGTCATTCATAATACCGCCTTATTAGACCTATCCGCAGCTCAGTTTCCGTTACCGGCAGGGATACGGTATGGATCGGATATTATTGCGATATCCGTAACTGACTCGCGAACTGCCTGACACAGCAGTTGCTGAGCCGCCTCACAGTGGCTTAGATTCGACTGGATTACTCGCACTGTGTTTAGCTTTTTGGTTTACCTTTGTAGACCGGGCACGTGGGACCTACCGTGACGTGCAGGTCGTCTGGTTTTCCAGAGCACGTCATGCATTTGGGGGGCTCGTTACAGTCTCGGGCCTTGTGACCTTTTCCTCCGCATCTTCAGCTATTGCTTTTCCCCGTAATTGATGCTTCATCTACAACTCTCACTCTATAGACAGTTCCAGAAATAAATTCCATAAAAAAAAACCAAAATAATCCTGAACTAATTTTCTATAAGGGCTTTTTAATTTTTCCAAAGAAAAAAAAAATCGCAGTCGACTCATCTGATTAAAATGTTGTCTTAAAAGATGTTGTAGGTAATAAAGTGTTCTTCAAGAAAAAAAATACACTGAAACTATTTTTTTTAATTCACGCAAACATTGATTTTCTCAACGATCCTCCCATTTTGTTTTGTAAAAGGCTGAAGTTATGTCCATAAAGCTGGTGAAGAGTTTAAGATAGTCACTTCTTTATAGTGTTTTATTTTTTGTTTTTAAATATTTATTAGTGTTTCGAAAATGTAAAAAATGATTTTTTTTTATTAAAATATATCAAAAATAAATTTTATGAATTAAAAAAAGCATTTTTTAAAAAGCATATCAATTTTTTTTCGTAAGCCAAGGTCTTGCGAATTTTATTAACAGAAATTTATGTATTTGCAATTTGTTTGGTCCTTTTTGATTGTTAGTCGTAATGTTCACAGCAAAATGTATTTTTAATAATAGATAATTGAAAGGCAGTCAGACTTACCTGTTTCTGTTTGGACGCGATGGAAAAGAATCAAGTTGATTTTAATTAAATTTATTACATATCAGATTATTTGAATACATTATATATTTTGGGTACATCAATAGAATTATAAAATACCTTAACTGCAATTTGGTTTGAAACTGGAATGTAAGAATGATATTTTTGAGTTCCAGGAATTGATTTTGCTTTGATAAAAATCGGATCGAATTCCTTTTCGGCCTTTTTGTATCCATCAGTGGAAACATAGCAAAATGTGAGTTTTGTTTCATGATCCTCTTAACGATTATTTGCCCAGTCATAAAGTTGTGTAGCATTCCGCCGAAGTAGATTAAGCTAGAGACGTAACGGATGGGATGGTATAGACTATGGATTCACTTTCCATATCTACAGGTCTCGTTGATTGCACACCACTGGTAGAAGAAACTTCATCATCATTCGAAGGTTTTTGGTTGGGGACGATAAACAAGGGGACGACACTTATTGCAGATTCGCATCGAATTATCCAATGGTATCTTACAACCTAAAGATCTTCACTTTTCAAAAATACCATCTGACAAGTTTCTAGTCTCTAAACCACACTTCTTCTATTTAGGTAGAGGTTTACAACACTTGAAAGTATTATCCATGTTTGAAAATAAACTTGCTTGTTTAACTTGAAAAGCTATGAAAGATACACTAAATTGATGAGGTGAAGAACTTCCCAATACACACTTTTTTCACTTTTTTTACACGGTTTGTTTTCGGCGATAACTCCAGAACGGAACAACTTATCGACCTAATTCGAATCACGTTTTACGTTTTGGGGAAAAAGTCATCATATGGCAGTTTTTCAAAAAACTCACATTTTTTTGTGTAAATACTCAAAATTTTAAAAACTGTATTTTGACTGCATGCAAAGGTAACGCATACAAACAAAATCGGAGCAATATAAAATGTTCAAGAAATGTTAGAAACTAGGAGAATTTAAAATTAACACTTCATTTGATCACTTTTTTCTCGACAAAGGATCACACCAATAATATTTTTAAAAAGTGATCAAATGAAGTGTTAATTTTAAATTCTCCTAGTTTCCTAATCACAATCGTTCTACTAATACGCTCAAAAAAGTTTTTTTTAAATAGCGTTTTTAAAAAAAGTGAAAGTGAACTCTCTTTAATCTTTTTTACACGGTTCCATACTAAAAATGGAACGTATCCCCCGTGCAAAAAAAAAACCTTTGTGTATAGCACTTTGTTGACTTTGTACCTATCTTCATTTCAAATGTATGGCAGCCTTCCGTTGCGTCTAAACAGAAACGGGTAAGGCTGACAACCTCCCTGTCTGAGAAAGGTTTGTTTTTTATTCAATAATCGATCATGTTATATACATTTTTTTGTAGACGCGACTAGCATTTGAAAATGCTGGCTGAAAATATTGTTGCAACAAAATTTCCTTTTAAAAAAAACTCGCTATTAAATCAGAACGGCTGGGTTTACGAAAAAAGTTTTTATTTGCTTTTTTATTTATAATGAATACGTGGAGTCTATTTTTGGTAAAGTTATATTAGAAAATACGCGATTTTACAAAATTCATAAAATCCATAAAAATTTAACAACAAAAATTTTTAAATTAAAGAGGTGACCGTTTTACACTCTTCACCAGATTTTAGGAAATAACTTCAAGTTTTTCAAATTTTTTTTAGAGAATTCGAAGGGTGGGGGGGACTTAGAGAAAATCAATGATTTTTTAGCATGAATTTAGATTTTTTTAGTTTTAGTGTATTTTTTTCTTGAAGAACACTTAATGACCTACAACGCCTTCTCAGACGACATTTTGATCAGAATAATCGTTTACATGTTATGAGTTTTTTTTTAAATAAAATTAATATTTTACATAAGTCATTATAGAATATTAGTCCAGGAAATTAAAGGATTTTTTCATGGTAAATGTTATTTTGGGTAGAAACTTACATATGGACAAAACTGTCGGGACAAAATCAATATTTTTTTAGCGTCTGTGGCTGGAAATGCTCACTAGGGTGGTACAAAAGGCCAAAATGTCTGTTTCGTGCCGAAAGACACGAATCCGCCAAATTGCCCGGACGCACGGCCAATCGAGACATTATAAATGCGCTTTGACCGAAGCAAAGTTACGGAAACTCGTAATACGAGCGGATGATATCTGTTCTGGCAGCACTGGCCGTACGCATACATACGCGCCGACGACGTAAACTTGTCAGATGACATATGGTCAGAAGATTAGAAGAGAGAGAGTGTGAGAGAGAGAGAGAGAGAGAGAGAGAGAGAGAACGAGATACGCCAAAGGTAGTAGAGGAGAAAAACAAAAACAAACGGGAATTGCATAGTGAAAGAGTTTAATAGAAGTTGAGAAAATTTAGTGCGTTTAGTTTGATTTAACTTGTTGGTTAATTTGAGTGGAGTATCGCGTATTCAGTGAAATTTGGTTGTACGATCACAACACAGAAACCGATCTCACTCGTAACAGCTGATTTCATAGAGGGTGAATGGTACAGTGGTGCCTAATCTAATTCGCGCGTCCCACGAGCAGTCACATAAACATTCGCCATACGACATAGTAGGACAGACAGTCAGAAATTCGCTAAAACGAGGTAGAAGGAAGTTGTCGACGGAAAACAAACTAAAAATTTTGGATCATCCTGTGAAGGTGATAGCCAAAAAAAAGAAAATCTTGAAAAACAACACATTTGTAATACTTTGAAAGTGTGCTAATTATTTCTGAAACAGTCTATAGAATTAGCGATATTGATCTTTGAACTGGCAGCTGATGGAGTCCAAATCACTTCATATTATAAAATTTCTGTCCAGTTAGAATCCGGAATCACTTATTGTGTTACAGCGGCACGAACCACTGCAAGAATTCTTTCACTTTCTGTGGTATAAATTTCACGGCGTTTCGTGCAGTGTGTCAGAAGTTATTCCAGATGGAAGCCGAGAGGAGTCCGCAATAAAAATCGCAAAAACGTTGAAAATCGCCAAATCCACCGTGTATGATGTGCTTAAACGTTTCAGGGAGTGACAAAGCGTGGATTGAGTGCCTCAAGGTATGCGTCGTAGTGGAACATATGACCGCAAGCTGAACCAGAAGGTGTTGAGAACCGTCAGAGCAAACCCAGGACTATCAAATAGTGAAATCGCACAAAAATACGCTGCTGCTCGCAGTACCATTCGAAGAATTCGTTTGCGAGTAGGATATCGTTCTTATCGAGCCAGCAAGCAACCAAAAATAACTTTGCAGCAAAGTTTCGTCACCAAAACTCGAGTTCGGAAATTGTATCAGCAGGTTTTGACGAAGTACCAAGGATGCCTGCTCATCGACGATGAAATCTACGTCAAAATGGATTTCGAACAGCTTCCTGGCCAAAAATTCTACAAGGCGACGTCACGAGGAGATGTTCCTGCGAAGTTTAAGTTTGCTTTAATGGACAAATTTGCCAAAAAAAAATAATGAAGCTGCGGAGCCAAGACCAAAGTGTTCGTGACGAATAAGACGATGAACACGAAGCTGTACAAGGAAAAATGTCTCAAAAATCGCGCGTATTACCTTTCATTAAAGTCCATAAAGGTCCCATGAAGTTTTGGCCAGATTTGGCGAGTAGTGGCACAGCCGGGAAGTCATCTAGTGGTACCGCGATAATAACGTAGATTTCATCGATATAAACCTTGATCCACCCAACTGCCCGCAGTTCCGGCCCATCGAGAGATTTTGGGCAATAATGAAGCGGAAGCTTAAGAAAAGTGAAAAAAAACGGCTCGGGACCCGACTCAGATGAGCAAAATGTGAAACAAATGTGCCAAGGAAGTTGACTGCAGAGGGGATGGGATGAATAAAGAAGAAAGTGCGATTTTTCATTAGAAACGAAGAGAAATGATTTATATTGATATTTTTTCCTTAAATGCTCTTTGTTTTGAAGTTTTAAACTTATTTGTACGTCAATTCGTTACCGAGCTACAGATGATTTTATTATTCCGGATTCTAAATGAACATAGCTTTATTGACACAAATCTCTAAAATTATCTTTCAATTCGGCAAGCAAAAGTTTTGTAAGAGATTTTCAGAGCAATTGTCTGGCTTCAAACTTCGAACGAAGCGTAAGCAGCGATTTCATTCTGCCGTAATTGATGGTTTCATCTACAACTGTCATTTTACATACACGTGTTTTTCTTCTCATTTGTTGTTACACAAAACAAAAATTCGAACCTCGAATGAAAGCACAAAACGGGATGCAGCAAAACAATCTGGAAACAAAAACTGTAATGTCATAAACTGATCGTCTTTCAAATATCAAAAGACAACTAAAACGAGAAATTTAAAAAGTGACTATAGACTTTCTTAAATAAAAAAGAGACCTTTCTTCGAAAATTGAGACTAGCATTTAAATAGTTTTTTTTTTGTCTTGATAATCGAGCTTTTCAGCCTCGGGCTGGTTCATCTCCCGTTGTAGTCAGTCAAACGCCATTTTTGGGCATTTACGTAACTTCTCCGGTGGTGAGATTCGAACTCGTGACTTAGGCGTGAGAGGTATGGATGTTAACCAATACGCCGGGGTCGCCGCTAATTTAAATAGTGGCAAATACTCTAAAATGAGACCTGCAACGAGCCTTGAATGATGGAGTCAAAAAGTGCAAAAAATGGACGAAAAATGTCAACTTATAAATACATTACGCTTGGTACGTTTTTCAATCAACAATTTTGTCAAAGGTTCCAACTTACATAGTAACAGATACACCTGTGTCTAACCTGCTTATGAATCCATATATGTAATTAATTTCTGTAAAGCACCATCGTTACCCTTACTCCGTTGTTATCCATCTTTTTAATTACCTTTTTCGCTCTAACGTCTCGCTAAAGAGAATTACTCCGAGCACACCCCACCAGAACATCATAAAAGTATGGAAGCGTGATGACCTCCGGTGAAGGCCACATTTCAAAACATACACACAGTAACCAGCCTACTAAGTACATTCAAGTCATCCATGCTGGCTTTCCATGCAGTCATAATCATCGTGATCAGCATCATCTTTGTCACAGCAGCAGGTAGCGATTCGATCGTGTCCATGATATCACCAACAAGCCGGGTATAATCATAACTTTCGACGACGACAACGATAATTGTCTGAATCATATCGGCGTGACACATCGTCTGACGGACGGAAGTCTCACCGAGTGAAATCGTCTGCCATAGAACGTTTTGCAACCGCTTCCTGTGACGTTTGCGTAATGACCGAACGATCAATCACCCAATCATAGGAGGCGGGTTCGTTGTCCACTTGAAGAGGAAGAAAATCAACCAGCCAACCAGTCAAGTACGTACTCCCCGTCTAATGGGCGGATAATTATCCTCTCCTAAGCTCATGTTTCGGCTTGCTCAGTGAATCTTGACGCCAGGCTGCAATGTGGTTAGGTATACTGTATAGATACGATCAGCTACCTCTCTGAACCCGTGCGTCGGATTTGCGCTGCACACTTTGTACATATGGACAATGAACGCCAGGAAGCGGTTGGTTATACACAGCCATCCTCACTAGAACCCGACAAAACAGAGTCATGTTTACTTTTCGCTTCACTGCGTCGAGTCGAACAACGAAAGTCAAGGTGCGCAGAATATTTCGAACCTAGTTATTGTTCCACTTTCTGTGCCGGATCGTGTACCAAGTCCAAGTGAATGGCCTCGTGCAAACTGCTAAATTATGACCCTTGTGATTAATCATAGATTTGTACGCGAGCTGCATAGAGCAAGAAACAAACTCCAACACGTCGTCATCATAGCAGGCGAACTGGCTGGCCTGGCAACGAGCAAACAGCAATAAATCAGTAGGTCATCGCAGTGGCCGGAGGCTTTTTCGGAACCCCACCAAATTGCCATCCGCGCCATTCCGTGGTCAAATCGAACATCTAATTTTAGCATACGATCCATTTATCGATTTTTCACGTGGACGGCACCGTTTTATTCCGGGGAGCCGCATTTTGGCCGAACGAGGTCGACGAATCGGAAATTGAAAAGCAATTTATCGGATTCCTGCTCCCAAGTAGCAGCGCCGTTTTGCACTGCATAACGATTCAAACCCCGAGGGAGAACTGAAATCGAGCAGCACCCTCGTTAAGCCATCCAAGCAGACGCCGAGCAGACTCAGCAAACGGGTTCGTCGCTTCTGTACAGAAGTGCGCGCGTCTAAATCTTTCCTAGGCATCCAAGTAGGCTTGACCTTTTTTTATTTTACATAACTACAGAAGCTCACCGAGACGGCTACTTGTTATCAACGAGGGGTGATCAGCCGGCAGTGTTGATTTAAATGTCGAATAAACCATCGGTTTGTCTTAGATGTGTTTGAATATTGAGATATTTGTCTACACTTTGAATGAGCCGGAGCGGGGGGGAAATTGAAACTGTTTTCGTTTGCGATAAGCACAAACTTTGGACGTGCAGCGTCGAGCTTTGCGTTACTGAAAGTAAACAAACATTACAATCATCACCGAAAAGGTCAACCCACAAGCAGCACGTAATGGAATTGTTCATCTTTTAAATTGAATTAAGTCTCACGACCAGGGGGATGCGTAGCAATGAACGCCATCATTGCTTCGGTAGGTAGGTAGCAGCCGTGGTGCCATTTCATGAAAATGTTAATTCGCATTAGGCGACGAGGAGATCTGATTTGGGATGCAATCGGTGAGCAGAGGAGGGTCTCTATTTCTGTGTTGCAGAACGAACTATTGCAATAGAGACAGGGCCGCACATCAATTCGTTTGGGTTGATAGACTATACTAGATCAGGAGTGGTTTGCTGTGATTGTAAGAAGGTGAGTACTTTTTTCGAAAGCACAGCTTCGAAAACATTAGTTGATGTATAGCAATAGGAACAGATCGCTTCAGATGATTGTTTAGAAGAAGAAACCAATACTGATGTTAAATTTCGGACACTGAGATAATCTCAATAACAAAAATCTAGATATCTTTTAATCAAACCGATTGTTTATTTAAGTATAATAGAGTTACACACAGAAAAAAACAATAAATTTTAATCAGCGCGTAAAATTTCCCCTCGTTTTATTCCAAACCAAAGGAGGCGTAAACATCGAAATTGTTTGCAATTTTTGATGCGCCATTCAACAGCGTTTTCCATCTTCCACACAACAGGCAAGGTTCAGGCGTTATCTGGCTTTAATTCACATGAAATAACCCATTATTTTCTGCTAAATCTAGCATTCCCTTTATGTGCATTCGAAAACGCAGAAAATTCAATGTTTCTTTTTATTTGTGCAGGATGTAAAAAAAAATTTATCCACCAGTACAAAATCGCAATTTTCCTGTTTTGCGGTTGAAAAGGGAGCTATATATTATATTATATGATTTATTCAGTACTCAGGGCCAGTTGATTGGATACGACATCCAGAGTCAGCAACAAGAACCGTTTCAATATTCTCATCTACAGGGTGCGGCAGAAAATAATGCGAAAATTTGTTCAATTTCTTTCAAATCCGATTTTCAACATTTTCGAGTGTCGTTATCTTCATAAATTCCTTTTAAACAAATTTAATCAATGTGTCCTCCATTTTTATTAATAACATCCTCGAGCCGACACCGGAAGCCAGAGCATGCCTTACGGACGTAGTCCTCCGACATTGACTGCCATGTGCGTGTTATGGTTGACTTCAGGGTTTTCACACTAGGCACTATGGTCCGAATGGACAAATTTCGCGACAAAAACCGATAACTCGAAAACCATTAACTTTAGACAGATGATGTCTTCGGGAGATTTAATTTTAAAAATAAGATCTATCTTTTGATTTGGGTGCTGACTAGGGTGGTCCTCTTATGTTCATAATAAAAATTTCAACTTTTTATTCTTATGGATTAAAAGGATTTTTTGCTTCTACAGAATTGTAAGTATTCTAATTTAATCAAACTTTACTGCAAAAATTTAACTTCTATCTCATCTACGTATCGTTTTATAACAGTTTTTGTAATTTTCCTTAAGGTGAGACTTAAAAAACAGTTTTTTTGCTGTAACTTGTTTATTTCAATATGAATTTGAAAACTTTGCAAAGATGAATTTAAGGATATAAAATGACGCACATTTTGAAGATACAAGATAGTTGCTAGTTATTGTATTAAAAAAAAGTTATGGGGGTTAAAGTGTAAAAAATATACGTTTTTGGAAGAAATCTTATTTCCTTATTTGCAAATATTTGCAAACACAGAGTACGTGAACTGAAAGTTCAAACATTTATCTACAAGATCTGTGCAAAATTGTTTGTCCCCTTTTGTCCCCTTTAGAAAAAAAAACTCGGTTAAAATTGGTAGTTTTACCTTTTTTCAGCAGCATCAAAAACTATCACCAAAGACCGAAACAACGCGAGTTTTTTTTTATGAAAATGTTTATATTTTTTATTAATCCATCTCCGTTAATTTATTAACATTTATATCACAGACAAACAGACATAACACATCGAACATTTTGTACTACAAATCATCGTCACTAACACACCTGCGCCATCTGTTGAGCACACTGTGATGGATGATAAAGCTGAACAGATGGCGGTAGTGTGTTAATGTCAAACGTAAGAAAACCGAGTATGCACGCTATCTGCTGCGATACTAGTAACTAAGAAACATTTGAATTGACCGTTTAATGGGTAATCGATGAAAGAAACTGCAAGTGTTATGTCTTGTTAGAGGACCACCCTAGTCAGCACTCAAACCAAAAGTTAGATCTTATTTTTAAAATTAAATCTCCCGAAGACATCATCTATCTAAAGTTATCTAAAGTTTTCGAGTTATCGATTTTTGTCGCGAAATTTGTCCATTTTGACCATAGTGCTAGGGTGTGATGTTTAGCAGGCTCGTGCTTCAACATATGTCTAAATCGAATAATCCAACGGATTAAGATCTGGACTGCTAGGGGGTCATGTTATCGTTCAGCCATTGTTGGGTTCGATTGGACGTGTAACACGGCGCTCCATCCTGCTGTAGGACAACGTTTTGGTCCTCGGAGAAGTCCTTTGGCCTTCACCCAGAGAAGCACTTGGTCCTTTAAAATACCGATATAAACTTCGGTATTGATTTTAACTCCAGCATCAATGAAAACAGGCGGCATTTTCAAACCGTTGCACGCCACCAAGCCAAACATCTTGACACCAGCCGGATGTTTGGTTTGAAATTTGAATTTCACTTTTTCCGGAACGTTCTCCTTTTTCTGCGGTGAAATAAACCGTTCGGTGCGGCTGTTGGCCACAGCATCGATGCTGAAAAGCTTTTCGTCGCAGAACAGGATTATCATTTTTTCCTTCTTCAACGAGGAAAGCAATCTCTTGGAACGAGTCAGTCGTAGTTCCTTTACCAGGTCCGTTTCACTCTGGTTCTGGAAGATGCATGCAGGTCTTCTTTGATGATTCTCCGCATGGATTTCTCCGAAATATTGGCTTGCTTTGCAAGTTTTCTTATAGAACGCACCGGGTTGCGAGCAATTTTTGCACGGACCGATTTGATCACGTTCGGCGTGCGTGCAAAGCGAGGACGTCCGCTTCCCGGCTTCCGCTGCTTAGGACCATCTTGCAGGGACTTTTTTATACGGTAAACTTTTGCCAAATGGCACCCTACCGCCTTGGCAATCCCTTTCGGCTTTTTCTGGGCGAGCAACAAACTGGTGATC
Organism: Aedes japonicus; assembly: GCA_034211315.2. Taxonomy (NCBI): domain Eukaryota; kingdom Metazoa; phylum Arthropoda; class Insecta; order Diptera; family Culicidae; genus Aedes; species Aedes japonicus. Next base: position 39,587 of record JASCZW010001707.1, on the reverse strand, counting down.
ACTTCTTTTGCGAACATTTTGACGAATTTGCAATAAAACAAATAGAATGTTTGGATGCAGCACTTGAAAGTAAACATAAATAAATACACTTTCGACAGAAATTAGTCACTAGCTACACGAATTAACCCAATACTCAAGTTTGAACATTTTCGCATTATTTTCTGCCGCACCCTGTGTCATGTTGCAGAGAACCTGGCGATACTTCAACGGTGCCTTCAAGGGCACGCCTTAGAAAGTGTTCGTAGACGTCTGCTGATTCAGGACTCCGGCTACACTCTACGGAAGACCCGAAGTTATCGCCTATTCGCTTTTAAAGCGAATGCGTGAAATTCCTTCTCCCAAAGGCGATGATCTTAAAGCCCTCATCAAATTTGGAATGGGAGTGGAAAACCTAATTTAGCACATGATACTGGCAAACCAGAAGCAACCCAATGCTTTTGCAGGAGATGATGGATAGACTTCCACCAAGTCTAAAGTTGCAGAGGGCGTCCTTCAAACATAACTACCAGCCAGTTGACTTAGAGACGTTTAATAACTTTATGGCGGAGCTGATAACGATGGCAAGCGAAGTGACGCTGCATGTAGATCAAAGGCAGCAGAAAAACCTGCAATGGAGAAGTTGTTTGAGCATCAACAAAATCTGTCAACATCCGGATCGGCAGCAAATAGGCTTCAGCAAAAGGAATCCTTAAGTAAAACTGGTAAACCCTGCTCAAACTGCAATCAGACAGACCACCGAATTGTTGATTATCTAGACTTCAAGAAACTGAACATGGACGAACGGTGGAAACTAATGAGGCAAAAAGGGTAATGTCGAATCTGCCTAGTTCCTCATCGATCGTGGCCGTGTTGCTCCAAGCAAGAATGTGGAAATGGGGACTGCCGTATGCGCCATCATCCCTTGTTGCACTCGAGAAAAACTGAGACGAGATCATCTTCACCGTGTACATCTACCAAAAATAATCTTGCGCACCAGCATCATCACCATATGACGTCTTCCGCATTACTTCGATGTATTCCTATAACGCTCTATGGGAACAGGAAAAGTATAGAAGTTTACGCCTTCCTTTACGGTGGAGCTTCGGTGACTATGTTGGAAGCTGAAGTGGCGAGCCTGCTCGGAGTAGAAGGACCTAGGGAGCCTTTGTGTCTCTGTTGGACGGGAGGAGTGACAAGGATCGAAAACGAATCACGGCGAATTGATGTCATGATCGCCGGAAGGAGCGGGAAGAAACAGTTCCCATTGGAGGCGCGAACCCACCGTTCGCGCCTCCAATGGGAACTGTCCCATCGACTACTGAAACTGCCTAGCCAAACCGTGAACTGCGAGGAACCATGGGAAAATCATCCGTATTTGAAGAAGATACCACTGAGCAGTTACGCCCAAGTCACTCCTAGGCTGATCATTGGAGCAAACAACGCTAGACTGATCAGTACACTCAAGAGTCGAGAAGGCGGTACTGGTCAGTTGATTTCTGCTAAAACACGACTAGGGTGGTGTGTATACGAACGGTACGAGACTAGTTGTAGATCCGTAGAGTATGTGAACGTTCATGTGGAGCAAAGTGAAAACGAAAAGGAGCTCCACGACCTATTCCGACAGTTTTTGGCGATCGTGGAGGCGAGCATCCAGCATAGTCCTCAATCGGAGGAAGATAAGCGAGCGCTGAGAATCCTTCAAGAGACCACATGAAGAGTAGATGGAAGACTGGAGACTGGGCTTTTGTGGCGATATGATGAGCCTTTTCTACCAAACAGCTATCAGAGCGAAGGTTGTCGAAGAATTCCAATCTTGACGAAAAAGGTGAGGGAACTGATTGCAGAATATCTCGAAAAGGGTACGCCCACCGAATAACAGTGAATGCGCTGGAGTATACGGAGTTTGGTCGTGTGTGATACCTAATGCCTACCACTTGGGGTAGTGAGCAACCTACGAAAACCCGGAAAGATCAGCCTGATCTGGGATGCAGCTGCTCGAGTCGGCGGCGTATCATTCAACGACATGATGCTGGCCCGACCGGATGTGTTGACTGCATTACCTATCGTATTATTACGATTCCGACAGAAGGGTGTATCTTTCAGCGGAGCCATCAGCGAAATATTCTACCAGTTCCTGATCCTGAAAAGGAACAAACAAGCGCAAAGTTTCTTTTTAGAGAACGACCGGGACAGCCATCGCAAATTTTCGTGATGGATGGGGCTACGTTCGGAACAGTCTGCGCGCAGTTCCTAAAAACTAAAATGTAGAGGAATACGCGGAACAATTTCCTGAGGCTACAAGAGCTATAATCTAAAATCACTACTTGGACGACTACCTCGATAGCGTGGGTAGAGTAGAAGAAGCGATGAGGCTAATAGAAGACGTTAGTGTTTGAGAGTGTTTCTGTCACTTTATCGAATGTAAACATTGCAAACAGAGCACATTCCTTCGTTAGGTGCAATTTTATATTATTTTTATTATTCTTTTTTTGTGACAGTTTTGTCAACCTGCTCCCTGAAAAAAGCTTGCTGCCTATGGTAACGCCAAGATAGCTTATTGGGCTCATTCCACTGTTGTGTTGTTCAGCCTAATTTTACCACCCTCAGGCGGAACAAGTCTGGGAGAATTGGAGTGTGGGAAGAGGATGACCTGGGGCTTCGCCGCTTTGATACAGATCTTCCATTCGGTGAAGTATTCTGACAGAACACTCAGGCTTCGCTGCAGTTTAGCTGTAAGCGCTCTTGTGGACAACTGCGGTATCATCTGCAAACAATGACAGAAATCCATTTTCAGGGAGCGGGAGTATGTCCGAGGTGAATAGATTGAACAGAAGTGGACCTAGTATACTTCCCTGCGGAACACCGGCGGAGATTTCCTGTGCATCGGAAACTGCACCTTGCAGCGAAACACGGAATGTCCTACCGACAGATAATTTGAAATTGTCTTCACCAGGAAGATAGGAAGATTGTATCTTTTAGCTTATACACCAGGCCATCGTGTTTTGCATTCCGGTCGCCGGCGATGATAAACTGCCTCTGCCTCCGAGTTAGTTTGCGAATGTCGTTCCGTAGAACCGTTGTTGTTTCGTTAGCGGCGCTGGCTTGCTTGGAACAATAGGGAGATAAAGGTCAGCAAGCGAGCCTGCTCAGAAGCGAGGGTCTGTGTCAGAAGGCCAATACGAATCCGTTGGGGGACTTTTTTCGAGCCACGACCCGAGTCCATGGCCCCCGCCGCCGTAGATTTGTCCCATGACCAGCGTTCCAGTATCCCAGACCTTAACGCTGTCATAGCGACGGAAGGGTGGACGGCTCCGACGAACATCCGTGACCACGTGGGCATTGATAACGGCACAACGGGGGCCAGCCACGAGGCGACGGTGACGAATGAGGAACTCGCTCAAGGTGAACAAAGCCCCAGGACCGGATGGTATTCCGAACTGGCTATCAAGACGGCTATCTTGCTGGCTCCCGAAATGTTCAGGGTGGTGATGCAAAGGTGTCTGAACGAGAGCATCTTCCCGAACGCCTGGAAAATACAGACCCTCGTGTTGCTACAAAAGACAGGGAAGCCACCAGGAGATCCATCAGCATATAGACCTATATGTCTGTTGGATACAGCGGGTAAGATGCTCGAGAGGGTAATCCTCAAAAGACTGACAAAATACACTTCGGGTATAGGCGGTCTGTCTAACAACCAGTTTGGCTTCCGTAAAGGGAAGTCGACGGTGGATGCCATTCTGTCCGTCACCAAGACAGCTGAGCTGGCAATCCAGCGCAAGAGGCGAGGAGTACGATACTGTGCAGTGGTCACCCTTGACGTGAGAAATGCGTTCAATAGCGCCATTTGGGTGGCTATCGCCGACTCGCTCCTTCAGGTTCCTGGGTACCTGTACAATATTCTTGAAAGTTACTTCTAGAATCGCGTACTGTTATACAACCCAGAGGTAGGCCAGGAACGTCCGTTTCTATGGAACACGATGTACGATGAAGTACTACGCCTTGAGTAGTGAACGGGGTGAAGATGGTCGGCGATAAGCTGTTCTTTATCAGTCACGTCGATTACGCCTGCAAGAAAGCATCTATGGCTATATCAGCATAATCCCGCATGATGTCGAATAGCTCGGCGGTGCAAGGAAATAAGCTTAAACTCCTGGCCAGTGTTGCCCTGTGCATACTTAGGTACGGCGGGTCGGCATGGATCACTGCCTTGAGTAACAAGAGCTACGTTAGTAAGTTAGAGAGCACGCACAGGCTTATGTGCGTAATAGGGGTTAGTGCATACCGAAAGGGATCACGCGATGCGGTCTGCGTCCTAGCGGGATGATTCCAACAGGCATTGTCATCAAAAAGGACGTAGAGTGCCTCGAACAACGTGGAACAAGGGGTATTCGGAAGACCACTAGAGCCGCATCCATGGTTAAGTGGCAAATAGAATGGAGCAACTCCACCAAAGGTCAGTGGACCCATCGACTAATCCCGGAATTAACCGGGTAGGTTGATAGTCGACACGGCGAAGTGAACTTCTACTTAGCGCAGATATTGTCAGGCCACGGCTGCTTTAAACAATACCTGCACAAATTAAAACTGCTCGTTCCTTGAAATGTCCGCTGTCTCGTACATAATAGCATAGTAAACAGCTAACTTTACCAACTCAAGGAGTTTCCGAAACAGAGTATGGCTAACAGGATCGAGAATTTTGTTTTGGATTTCATGGCTACCCCAAGTATACGAGTAGCGTTTCAACCAAGATTGCAGCTCCCCTGCAGTTCAACAAATTCACAAAATTACTTTCGTCATTATTGTGATCACGGATTGCTAGACCCTGAGAACCTATGTACAAAAGCGATGAAAATTCTCTCGTTTATTAGTCAGAGATCTGCGCACAAACGTTAACTGATGCCCGCAAAGTATGGAGTTTCATCACTGCTTCCCTGTGAAACATCGACTGCTCATGCAGTTTGAACATTTCCACTCGTTTTTTTTTCCAATTACTGAAACCCGATTCGATGAAAATTGTTCCCTTCTTAGAGGAGAACGGCAGACCCATCGTATGAAATATTTCACGACACGAGGAGCACAGCACATTGTCGTTCACTGGGTCATAAAAAATCCATGGGAAGCTTGTTGTCTATCCTGGTACGAATCGCCACTTGGATACACTTTTTGTAAGGTCTGTATCCACATTAATCCGGACACCTTCAAATCATTGTAACTTTTGAAATATTGCACGTAGGAATAATGAAACTGTGGTATAGCTGAGAGTCTATGATGAAAAAGACTATGATTGATCGTTGCATTTCATGTTTAGTATTCAAGATGGCGATGAAAGCAAAACAAGTGCGCGAGCGAATTTTGTACGGGCGTACGGCAAATCCAGACTTGAGGAAACCGAGAGTGACAAAAACATTGGACGCTGATCTGTCATGGATCGAAAGGTGAAAAGGATATTAACGAAAAACCAAATCTCTCCATTCGAACGGTGGCTCGTAAAATAGGGATGTCGCCTGGTTTTGTCCAAAAACCAAAACAACGTTTGGGACTTAAGTCGTATAAAGTAAAACCAGTTCCAAATCGCAACGGCAAACAGAACTTGGCAGCAAAATCACGGGCTCGACGTTTGTACTGCGAATATTTGTCGAAGTTTTCATGCGTTGTTATGGACGATGACACTTATGTCCTGGAGGATTTCAAGCAACTTCCAGGGCTTGCTTTTTATTCTGCTATGGTCAGAAATGCTACAGCTGAGCATTTCAGAACGAAGAAGGCATCGAAGTTTCTCAAAAAATACCTTGTGTTGCTAGCAATTTTCACGTGCGGCAAAAAGAGTAAATCTTTCGTCACTACATGCACAATCAACAAGGAGATCTATCAGAAAGAGTGTCTGCAGAAGCGATTGCTACCCTTCATCAAAAGTCACAAAGAAAAACCTTTGTTCTGGCCCGGTTTGGCATCATGCCACTATGCTAAAACTGTGATGGAGTGGTACCAAGCAAATCAAGTGAACATTGTACCAAAAACCTCCAACCCGCCAAATTGCCCAGAGCTACGACCAATCGAGAGATATTGAGCTCTGATGAAGCGGAAGCTTTCTGGAAAGAAGCAAGGAATCAAAGACATTAAACACTTCCAGCAAATTTGGACAAAGACGGCTTCTACGATTTCTGAAGAGTCTGTACAAACCCTAATGGACGGAGTTGAGCGCAAAGTTCGAAAACTTTATGCAAATACCGAATAACTATGTTCGGTCTTCACGAATTGTTAAAACACATCACATGAATCTGAAATAAACAACTACGACGGATATGTAATGCGAAATTTATGTTTTATTCATGTTTTTAAGGTGTCCGGATTATTGCGGATACAGACCTTACTCACACATTCAGCGGTCGCGACAACCGGGAGGCAACCGAGGCAACAGATGTTTCTTCTGCTGGATCCGCATGCGTGGGATTTGTCGGGGAATCAGCAACAGCACCCTCGGAGGTTTCCTTTTTCGGTAGCTTGATGAGAAACAAGTACATTTTGAAGATCAAATCGAGCAGCAGCTGACGAATTTTCCAAATTTAGCCAAAAGTACTTTTTTTAATCATTACAAAACCATAAGCTGTTGACGGGCTCCCCAATTTTCGCGAAAAAAATATTTTGGCAAATTTGAATCAAAAACTTGAATGGTTCCAGTTGTTGCTCAACAGTCTATTAATATAACCTACTTGATAACAAGGTGCTTCAATGTTCTCAAAACGAGATCGGTAGATACGGAAGATCGGCCTCACGATAACGTCGTTAAATCACTTTCATGCACCGCCAACCGTGAATCTGACCATCACAATAATGTTCAACCTTGCCTCCTAAGTACTCGTCTGTTCGGCTCAGCACCGCCCATTTCCTTAACTGCTCAGACCAAGATTTAGGCCTCCGCATCGGAATAAAGGTTCTTCCTTCCTTCCTGTCTGCATCGCTAAAGCATCAACCCACCAATTCCGGTCCGGTAAAAAGCAGATGTCACTTCCGCGTTCGAGAGATACCTTGAACGGACCAACGGCGCATGGTTCAGTGCCGAAATCGAAAGCGTGAAACGTCATAACCCGACCGAAGAACAATTAATCTACCTAATGTTTAAAAACAAACAAGGCTTTTCGGACATGACCTGCATCAATAAACGCAACGCATTGGGGATTTTCTTTCCTCAATTTTTTTTTTACGGATGCTTTTATTCAAAAGTAACTGCTTGATGAGACTACAGAATATGCCATTTTCGGGGAAATTTGCTTACGTTTAAACGGGATTTATGTTACACGCACGAACGAGGCCGCCTGAGGCCCGCTTGCTCAGCTGAACATTCCACAACATTGCATTGATTATATTTATTATGTATATGTACAGATAAAAATTATCCGTTAGGGTTTAAAGATCACCTTGGTTTATGATTTACTAGATTCTAAATTGTAATGCATTTGCTATCATGCATTTCTGCAAAGTTGTCGGGTTTTTTTTTGCGGGAGAAAATCATAAACCATGCCCCGATGAGTGGCAGAAGAGCGAGTGCGTATCCGCTATCATTGGGAGAACAGGAAACGGAAGCTGAAGGTGAAGGCTGACTGGAATCACAAATTGTTGAACGAACAATGCAATTGGTTTGCCTTGCAATCAAGAGTAGAAAAGAACTATTTTCGTCTATGAAATTTAATTACCAGGCGTGCTGTTGTAGTGCAGTAAAAGCGTGGGCTCAATATCGTAAACGAGATCATTGGAAATGGTTTTGTTTTTTCCATTTTATTTCTTGTGGCGCTCATTTGTGTATTGTAGCTACCTTCACCTAGAGGTACTGGGAATCGTTGAAATTGCCTCTATGCAACTTCCGATGTTAATTTGTTCAACGGACATTAGATCTAATTTTGAACCCGCGACTGCCGCTCTTCAAGGCATGATTCTCGCGCTGTTTTCTAATAAGTGCGATTCAGCGCCTTTTGTTTTCGCTGTAGATTTAGTCCTATTTAACATTTATCGCTTATACGCTAGAGTGAAAAGAGCTTATAAATTATGAACAAAGTAATTTAAATCTAATCCATATTTACAGGGACCACGGGGCTCCATTATTTGGGAGATGCTATTTCCGCACAGGCGCACGTCGCAGACGACTTCCGGGATATGGGCAGCTAGAAAAGAGGGAATTAGTTAGTGTACGCGTCCTACTGTAACTCCATTCGAAGCAGATTTTCCACAGAATGTTAGAAACAGAATTGTCGTTAAATGTTAGTAAAAGAATTACTGCGGTCGGTCGAGGAATTAATGTTTTTCTAACACAAGAAGATAATCTTGGGATGGTCTAGGTCATCCAAACTGTCTTGGCGGTCAGAACTAGAAGTGTACAATGATATTGCATCACTACCCACAGGATTGGGGAGGGGGGGGGGGGATAATTGTTGGCATGTAAGGCTGTAGGGAGAAGAGTATACATCAATCATTTGCAAATATAATCTATTACCTTGTAATTAACTGTCAACGATATCTTCCAAAATACCTGTTTTGCTTGATATTACTATAATTCAGAACTTGTTCTCTCGTTTCAAGATGAGATTTTGCTTCTTGTTTGGGGGGTTGGTCTTGAAATTTGTTTTGAGTTCTTCAGCAAAACTTCTTTTTGATGACAAGGTAAATCGCTCATTGTCGATGCGTACCTTAAAAGCTTTTGATATGTTGAGAGGGGTAATACATTTATTACTTATCTTAATTTTTAGCTTGCGTCTGTTGTGACTAGTTCATTCGTTCCGTTTAATTTTTCGTTAGAAACAGACAGGATTTTTCATCCAGTTTCGGGGGCTTTGTTTTGAATTTTATTTGAAATTCTTCAACAGGACTTCATCTTGATGATGTAGTATATCGTCAATTGCCGATGCGCACTGTAAGAGCTCCACTTTTCTTCAAAACTTGGTATCTAGAATGAAGTAAGCAAAATCGCCTCACGGTAGAAAGCTTTGATACAAGCATAGCATCTTGGGTTACCATTTCCATGTTCATCTCATCTCATAGCAATTTGCACAATTTGAAAACGAAAGATCGACGCGTAACCATCGGATTTCTAACTTTTTATTTAAGTTTAATGTTATTTATTTTTGGAAGTTGAAAGTAACTTAATAACAAAAGGAACAAATTCATTCACATATCAAACTCCTATAATTCCGGATATTATGAATAATGGATCATGAGATGAATAATGGAACAGGCTCCCCTTGTGATAATGCTTTCCAAAAGTGCGCTAGTGATAATAAAGTATGCAGATTTTTCAACTGCGTTTATATGATCAAGTGCAACATTCCAACTATTCGCAAATTATGTACTTGACCATCGATCACTATCTCAGTATAATAATGTTTGTCGATAGGAAATACTGGAGGATTTTCAGACGCATTTTTGGGCTGCATTATCACTGATCTGGCAACACTAGTGTGCTTCTTTCCAAAATGGTAAAGAACCAGACCAGCCCTGGGACCTGGTAGTTGAAGTTAAACTACCTCAAGGTTTTGCCAGAGCCCAGGGTAGAACAAAGCAACAACAAATATTCAAACATATTCAATTAATATTCTAAAAGTCAAAAGATATTATAGAGCAATATGACATGTTCTAGGTCATCCAAACTATCCTTGAAATCAAAATACAGGACCAACAGTTGTAATAAAAGCTTTCTGGGCAACGCAAAGCTACGACATGCATTGAAACATATGCATAGAAAATTTTGGAAAAACAAAGCCATTATGAGATAATCTTCGGATGTTCTAGGTTATCCAAACTATCCTGGAATTCATAACTCATACATAACTGAAAATCTTAAGTTTGAATTATAGCTTAAAATCTACAGGTTTTTTGGACTAAACAAAGTAACAATGAGTATGAGATGTATTGGGATGTTTAGGTTCATAAAAACTGACCTTGAGTTCAAAACTTAAGATATACAGCAGTAACCGTAGCCTTTTGGACTATAAAAAGCTACGATAAATATTCAAACATATTCCATGAATACTATGAAACGTCCACTGACATATACAACATAACCTTTTTTAGCGAATAAAACTACTGTTACATAAGTTCTTATCTCCTGGGCAGTTTGGACGACCCAGAATATCTGAAAAAAAATATTTCCTACTTTTATAAATCATTTCTATGTTATTGAGCAACGAATCAATCAGAATTCTCAAAATTGCATGTAAAAATTAGGCCTGAAAGGGTTTATTTAAAGAACATTGCATTGTACCATTTAAATGGCTTTAATTTATTATCGTAGTCCTACGTCATCATTTCGAACAACCCAATGTGGCTACCTTGTAGTTTTTGATTACGTGTTTACCAGAAGCAACGTAATGCTGATTTGCATTGTTGAAAAAGTGGAGTTTGTCCATCTCCTTTAATCTGCCGTTGCTTCATTCCCAACATAAACTTTTCCCGCATGTAGCTAGTTCTAAATATTGGCGAAAATGTCCTCTGGAAGTGAAGTATTCGCGGGTCACACAATTGGGCTTACTCGACCAACGGTGGTTCGCTAATTGGTTGACTATTGTACAATAGGTACAAGTGATTTTTTCAAACATTTCACAATCTACGGTGCGAAAATAGTGACTTTAGTGACTTTTGGATGCAAACTAAGTCACTAAAAAGTGATCTGCTACCAGCCCTGGTTAAAGGGAATGTTAATGGAAATTCAGAGAAAGATCATAAGTCGTTGCGGACTACCAAAACGTCTTTGTCGGACATTTTAGCAAATTCTGGGGCTTTCTTAAGGGGATGACCAAAAAATTCAATTTTTTTTTTATTGCATAAAAAGATAGTAAGTTTCCTGTAAAATACGCTTCTGAAACCTTTTTTTTTTTGAAATTCAAACTCCAAGTGTTTCTTTTCATCGTTTTTCGAAGACACCTTTATGGCGCGTAAAGAGACACTTTTTCGATAATTAAAACTTTCAACGTGTTTTCTCAAAACAGCATTTTCGGAGTTTATGCCGGTGATAACTCAAAAACTAATTATTTGATTAAGCTGAAACTTATAGGATTTCTTCATTATAGTATAACCTTCTATGTGAATTAAAAATTATTCTAATATTTTATTTTTAAATATGGAAAAATGTGATAAAACGGCGGAAAAAATTTGGACTTTTTCAAAAAAAGTTACGCCAAAAGCGCAATTTGTTTTTTACTAAATGTAAATGAAATTAATGTAATTTTTTTGGGTTAGCAGGTTTCAGGTCCAAACTGCGACCAGAAGAACCGGCACAAGCAAAATACAACGACTTTTTCAACGCACTCTAGCGGCCGCCGTTTTGTTAAAAATTATTGAAAAAAATATTTTTGTATACTACATGGATACACTCATAATTGTAAAAAAGTTTCAATTGATTTGAGTAAAAACTTCCCCTTGAATTTTTGTTTAAAAATGTTTTTTTTTTCTCGTTCTAACTGTATATACCCCCCTTAATTGCCGGTTTAAAGGCAGAACCAATTTCCACTTTAAGGGCTAGTAGAAGATTCTATATCAATTAACGATTTAGCTATGACTGCCAGACGCTGGAGCTTAACTATTTTCTCCATAGCGGCTCTAACAAATCCCGTCAAATCGTCAAAAAGAAACGAAGTCATAGGAGATTCGATCTGGGAAGCGACTCGATCATTACTGCAGACGTGAAGATAAAATTCAGCTTTGGTCCCAGCATCTTATCGTGTACCGCATCAACCTCAACAGCGAACACTTTTGATCGGAACACCGATGAAACTCAGATGACATTTATTCAGCTTTCTTTCTTCCTGCTTCCTGACTTCTTCCACAAATCTTCTCAAATAGAGCAACATTTGTAGTGCTCTTCTAGCACCTTGCTTCCTCGAACTCCTACAAGTTCCCTAAACTTCTAAGATGTTCTGTATACTTCGAGCAAGTTTCATGAAATGTTTCATGAGAAGTTTTTAGAACCACGAATTTCTGGACAGTTCTCGGAATTTATGGGAATTTATTTCTCTAATTTTCTGGAATGTTTTTTGAACTTTTGAGAAGTTCCCTGAACTTCTGAGAAGCTCCCTGAATTTCTGGATAGTTGCCTGAACTTCTGTTAAGAATCCTTTACTTTTGGGGAGTAATCTGAATTTATGTGAATTTATGGAAAATTTCCTGAATTTCTAGGAAACAATCTGAATTTCAGGGAAGTTGCCTGAACTTCTAGAAAAAAAACCGCAACTTCTAGGAAGTTCCCTGATTTTCTGGAAACTTCCCTGGGTTTTTAAGATGTTACCTTAACACCAGGCAGAATAGCAAAACCTCGGGGAGGTTTCCTGAACTTCTAAGAAGTATGCCGAGCTTCTGATAAGTTCCCTGAGTTTCTACGAAGTTCACTGAATTTATACGATTTTTTTCGAATTTTTGGGAGCACTTTCGTTCATCAGTTTATTCACCTCTTCCGGTGGTCAAGGACGCAAATATTCCTTAGGATAGATTTGCAAGAAATCCTCAAGGTCTCCAACCCTCAATTTTTTGTCGAAGAAACTAGCTGAGGAACCGTACGCCAACATCCGTTAGGCTGTAGTGTACCTTTGTAATGGACTCAGGTCAACCTTTCCAGCTGCATCGCAACAGCTGGAAAAAGTCATCAGTTGACTCTAGTTGTCGCATAATGTCCAGGAACATCTATCTCCCTTGGCATGTTGAAACGACTCTGAAAGTCATAGGTTGGCATGTCGCTAAAGTTGTCCTGAAACAGCTTCTGATGACCGAAACGGAACGTGGCCCTTTCGGTCTCCGCGCATGTTTTTCCGCTGCCAAATAACAAATCAGCATTATCTAATATCGTTTAAATGAAATGCATGCATTTACACGCTCACCTTCAGCCAAACGAAAGAGCAAGTATTCTCGTCGTCTGCTAACGACGCACTACTGGTAGTAAAAAATAGTTCACAAATCCCTGATTTCCTCAGTCAATTTTTGAAGGCCTTCCAGTTGACAACCGGGCCATCCATGTACTATAGCAATGAGCTATCTTCTTCAGCAATGCTGCTTTTGCAGAAACACACTGTTTCATTCCGTTAATGAGATCGTTGGGCCGAGTAAACGACAAAAACGCTACTCAAATCATTTGAAAAAGGTGGGAGTATGGTTTCTTTCATATGACAAAAATTCCCGATGATTTTGGATTCCCGCATTTTTCCCGCATTTCCCGGTTTTCCCGAGTCAATGGCCACCCTGCAGTTCATTTGCATTACATTTGAAGTTTGGTACATTCATTTTGTCCCAATTTCAATTATTCGTTATATTTCGGGCTGCAAAATGTTGAGTCGCAAAGGAGCGTGCGTCCCCGCAACATAGCTCTGGTTTCACAAGTTTCTACCTCATGCTTCCACGGGTCTATAGATGACAAATATCGCCAGCTAAGGGTTGCGTACTTAGCTGGAAGTGCAGCCTGGGCACTGTTGTCCTTCTGACTTCAGCTAGATTGAGGAGGTGCGGCTTAAACAGTGTCTGTTCTGGCATCCAATGGTTGAGTAAGAAACGCTGTTTCGCGTCAACTATACCAAAGGAGACAGTCCCACCAACGCGATGTAGGAAGCGCAACCCGAGTAAGGTAGCATGCTGAAATTTTATCCTACCACGAAAAATTGAAGTATTCTTTATACAGTATATAATTTCAGATCATCCATGGAGTTCCCAAGTATTGTATAGTAATCATAAATTATTTTTTCCTTCGAGGCAATGATAATGCAGGTCTGTCTATAATTGCAGCAGGACCACAATCAGCAGACACAATCTGAGGGGAAGGGTTGCTCTTCTTTCAACGTTGTCACGTTGTCATGTTCCTAAGCAACTGCCCGGGTAAAGTCTAACATCATAAAGATTGCAGTTCGAAAACTCATTTTGAAATCAACATCACATTGAAATCAAAATTTGATTTTGCTTCACAAATGTGAAATACGATATCAAATTTAGTGTTTATCTTTCTTATCTTTATTAGAGAGACTTTCAGCCGGTGGCTGGTTCGTCTCGATTTAGTGTTTATATTGCTGTAATCTGGATGTCTTGACAGACCAGAAGTGGAATACTCATTTTGCTATCAACAGGAAAATGTACAGCAAATCGACTTTTCAATAAGCTCTCACTGATAGTAGGATCAGTTTTAAATTTGTTGTCACAGGAATACATTTTTGCTATCAATTTTGATATTTTAACAGTTAAAACGACCAAAACGACAGCTACCTGAGTAATCAGTATCAGCAACATCACAACATCATATTTAGTTTTCTATTTGATCTCAGACTCTACTAGGGTGAGCAGTTCTCGAATAAATTGTAACATCATAAAGATAGCAATTCGAAACAACAAATTAAAATCAAAATTTGATTTCTTTTCACAATTGTCAAATTCGATTTCACATTTAGTTTTCATCTTGCTGTAATTCGCGTTCCCTTTTTTCTGAGAAAGGTTGCTTTGTTTTCATTGTCTTTTAACTCAATTGAACCATTGATTATCTCAATTCAATTGATTATCTACTAGAATACTTATTTTGCTATAAACAGGAACAAAAATGTACAGCATATTGACTTTTCAATTTGCTCTCACTGATAGCAGGATCAGTTTTAAGTTTGATGTCACAGGAATAAATTGTTGCTATCAATTTTGATCTTTTAACCGTTAAAACGACCAAAACGACAGCGACCTGAGTAATCATTATCGGCAATTTCACAACAACATGTTGAGTTTTCAATTTGATCTCAAACTCTTCTCCGGTAACGTGATTTGATTGAGCACTTGTGGTGGGAGGTTAAGCACCGATTGGATAACACCAATAAATCAAAAGAAATGAACAAAAGGGAGCTCAGACTGTCAATTTCGGAGATTTGGAATAGTATTCCAGTGAAGGTGTTCATGAAGCTGGTGGAATCGATGCCGTGACGCTTGAAGGCTATTCTGAGGGCAAAGGTGATCATACGAAATACTTAAAAACGAATTTCAACGATTTCCAAAATTTTTTAAACTCATTTTCTATGATACTCATGTATTGTACGCTCAATTGTGTTACATCCGAATGAGCGATTTTTACTTTGTTTATTGCATATGAATTTGTTGTTGTTCTTGCTTCTTGCAAGCATTAAATACTGAGAAAAAGATTGTTTCTACCATGTGTATAATTTGTTTTCTTTTATTCACTTATAACCCTGAACAACTTGGAGATTTCTACATGTACGGAATGTACGCTCAATTTTGAGACTGACTGTAACACATGGACTGAACCACGCGCCAGTGGACCACCACGCGACAGATTATAACTGTTCGAAATCGGGTTGGTTCGAAAGTTCTTCTTTCGAAGACTGGTTGTCTACCATTGCTATTCCCTATTTAAAGGAGCAAACGGGAAAACGAATTTTGATTGGAAATAACCTTGCTTCACATTTAACACCCCTGCAAAGGTTGTTGAGCTGTGTTGCAATAACGACTTCAGTTTGATCTTCCACCAGGCCAACTCAACGCACTTGACACAACTAACTGCTTGGCGTGTTATTCTTGAACAATGAAAACATTCGCAAGAGAAATTCGAAATCATGGTTCAAGAACAATGTTCAAGCTGGATTTAAGAAATGTGGAATTATACAGTTAGACAAATCGCCAGTGTTACAGTCTGTAACACTGTAACTTACATATGTTGCCCAAAGCGGCAACACCAGACGCAAGCTTAACGAAAGTTTGGTTTCCTTGCTTCGTGATACTCGGTGTGAACCAACAAGAACATCTACGACCAGGGACAAACGGCCAAAGATTACCAGGGCAAAGTCTTACCGGAAGCTCAAATGTTGTTTTTGAAGATTCTGAATCGATTGGAATAATCAACGCGGCATTGAATACGCCCAATATGGATGTTGATAAGGATAACACCAGACCATATCCTTTTCATTAAGTTTATTCACCTACAAGAAAAATTAAAACCGTACCACATTTTCTTTCGCTTTGTTAATGTTTGACGTTTTTTTTTCGATTATTATTATTTACTATACCTTGAATAACCGTTTAGTTTTCTTAAAAATAGTACTGTTTGTTTGTTTGTTTGTTTATTTGCGACACTTTACACATTCGTGTGCATTCATGTCGGACACAGAATTTCTTCATAAAAACTAGTAATAAACGGTTTACTGATAAGTGTTTCTATTCACCCCATTAAGGGGTGAACATTTTATGTAATAAAATTAACACTTAGTCGTTGCTTCCAAATAGCAGTACTAGAAATACTAGAGGAAGTTGAGACCCAAATTTGAGAATACCTAAATTTTAGGATTTCTAAAGAATTCCAAACCATATCTGTTGAAAAACAGGAGGCAAACTAATTTTGAACGAAACCCAACTAATTCTGCGAAGGAATTTTCCAAGAACCCAATTCTCATACAAAGTTTGCCCCGCTGTGTGTTGATAAACAAACCGCGCTCCCATTCGCCACAGTACAAACGTACCTTATCAGCCCTATCTTGTAACTAATTCTAGCTCGCTTACCTCTGCCGATGCTCCTTGTCCTGCTCCATCACCACTCGTCAAACTCCACAGTTCTCAGCATGTCTCAAAGCTCCACTTCGGCTGCAACGGCAATCACTTGCGCTACCGAAACGTCCACCTCTTCACCGCCGGTCGACTCCAGCGATTGATTATTCTCGTCCTCCTCCACATCCTCCTCTTCCTCCTCCTCCTCCCCTTCCTCTTCTTCGTTACCCTCCTCTTCATCCATCGGTTCATGCTCGGGTGCCAGCTGATTGGATGATGGTTCCGAACTGCCACCAGCAAGACTGCAACTAGTGTTGCTAGTGCTGCTGCTACTACTGCTACTGCAACTACTGCTAGATGTGTTCGGTTTCGCTGGCAGTTCGTCCGCCTTCGTTGCCCGTATCAATGAAGCAATGGGGCAGCTTTCCGACGAGCCCGATTCGCTCGAGCTGGACTCCAGCGATTCTCGATTCAGCTGAACTGTGACTGGAACCGAAGCAGGGGTTTGGACCGGTTCCGGTTGGTTTTCGTCGCTGGAAAAATCCGTACTAGTGATGAGTTCCGAGCAGATCGGAGCTTTTCGTCGTTTTTTCGATGCAGGCGCCGTCTTTGCGGCAGTATTCGGTTTAATAACAGCGCTTCTCATCTTCCGCTTCTTGGAACTGCTGGTAGGTTTCAGGGATGCATTGCTAGCACTGGGAAGGACCTCCGCCGAAGGACCGGAATTGCACGACACAGACGTACCCTTGCCGCTCTCGGATGAGCTTTTGGGGGGTTGTTTTGTGGCTTGGGGCTTTGGGCGTTTTCTGCTGGTGCTGCGCTTGGAAGATGAGCTCTTGCGTTTTTTAGCTTTGGAACGTCGTTTTGGTTTCACTTCTTCTTTCCGACGGCGTTTGGAAGATTTGCGGGTGGAGTGCAATTTCGAGCGCCGAGGATTTTTACGGGTAACTTTGGGTGAATTATCCGAGATGAAGTCACTGTCGCTGTCACTTCCGGAACTGGAGCTACAGTGGCTTGAGCTGCAGCCACTGGACGATGGGCTGCTTTCCGAGTCAGAGGTGGAGCTCTCATCATCACTGGTGTTTGCGCTGCTGCTGCCGCCGGATGGAGTGACCTGTCGACGTTTCGTAGCTTTCCTTTTCCGAATGGCAACCGGAGCTTGGGTGCGAATATTGAACTTGACCTCGTCATGACTAGAGGACTCCGAATCACTCGGAATGCTCGGTTCGGGTCGGCTCTTCTCCGACTCGCTGGATTCATAGATGCTTTTATGGCCGATCCCGACAGCGGGTCGATTCAGTCGAGGTTTAGCATAGTATTTCTTCATGCCGCCACTAGCGCTACCGCCACCGGAGGACGTAGACGCTCCGTTGTTGTACTCGGACGCAAAGATTTGATCTCCCAGTTTGGCGAATTCCGGAGTGAGCAGATTTTCCGGAAACAGCTGCTCAAGGATCGTATTGTTGTTGGCCATCGCTTGATTGCGTCCTGCGGTAGATTGTTCGTTTACAATGACAACGTCACTGTCGCTGTCCGATTCTAAGCTAACCATTTCCGGTGTTCGGAGATGAGGTGGTTTAAGTGCTCCTACTATCCGGCAGTCGTCGCTGTCGCTGGATGAGAGTGAAATGTTTTCACCGTCCTCCAACCGATTCACTGATGGCTGAGGTACCATCGAGGTCAGTGGTTGCATTCGCGAAACATCCGGATATACATTGGTGCTAGGTCCGGCTCCATTTTGCTGCTGCGCTCCGGAAGTGGAAACCGATACGATCCCACTGACTCCGGTTCCTCCAAACGAACCCGTCATAATCACAGTCTGATCCGAAGATCGCGTTTCGATTGTAAATTGAGTTCGTCCACGCCTACTGCTCCCGCTGGGACCACCTCCGTTTTCCAATGATCCGGAGGGACCCGGCGTTGGTTCTACAACCCGCACAACATCGTCTTCTCCTTCCGAGGCGGACATACCGGATCCGGAAGACGATGACGACGAAGATGAAACCACCACAACGCTATTATTGTAGTAGGGATCGTACTGGACGGACCGATCGTAACCGATTATATCGTACGGAGAGCGGGCAAAGTTTAGCAGCTCGTGGATGAAGTGGGCAGTTCGTGCCCGGCCCCAGTAGCAAACGCGCTCACGGAATGCTGGCGATGTGATGTCGTGGGACATTAGGAGGTTGGCAAAGTCTTCTATTATGATCGACACCTGAGCGGGATTGTTCCGGCAGAGGGCAACCAGCTCGCGATTGATCCACGGCATCAGGCGATGAATTTGGGCGGGGTTTTCCCTGAAAGGGTAATATTCTCATTAGCGACGGGTTTGAAAAAGGCAATAGCAGTTGACCTCTTACCTATAGAAAGCAGCGCTGCATTCCCTCATCCTTCCATTGATATCCGGCAAAGGCCGAGCATGCAGTCGTCGATGATAGATGTAACGTCTCCATTCGGGTCCATTCTGTCTGGACGGGATCGAATCGTCCGGAAACTCGCGACTAAAGCGTTGAACATCGCCGGACTGGTGCAGAAACAGCTGCTGCAGTCGTTCGCTTTGGCTTGGTTGGACCCGGAGCGTTGCACTGTAGGTGAAGCGAGGTGGCTGGGACAAAGTGAAATCCAATCGGTGGTACACTTGCGGAGCCGCTGTCCGAGCAGCCCCTGCCCCACCCGCCCCGTTTCCTTGGGCGGAGTAGTTTGGTGATGTTGCTGGGGGAACGATCGAGATTGAATGCTCCTGGTAGCGATCGTACGTCTTTTTGTTATAATTAATCGATCGGAACACTTGCTTGCACAGAGGACACTCGGCTTTGATCTGAAACGAAATTGAGTGGATGAATCGGAATCATCTTCGCTGCCTCCCACGAGCTGCATATTATATACAAAGCAGCATTGTTTTATAACATAATTATTGGATTCCGACCCCGACAAGCGCACACGCAAAGACACAAACGGCTCGCCATAAGAAGAAGCAGAAAAAGAGAGGGCATTATAGTTACCTTGCTCCACTCGAGCAGACAGCGATAGCAGAACTGATGACGACACGAGTCCGTGTAGCACTTCTGACGGCACTTGCCCAGACAGATGGCACACTTGGGTGGAGGCGAATTGCGGCCACTTTCCATCGGACCATCACCACCGAGCTCTCCCGAACAGTTGTCCAGTTCCTCCGCCGACGAGGAACTATCCAGCATATCCAGCAATGTCGATGTCGACGGCGGAGTTACCGAAGCCAGCAGGAACTCCGGCGGACAATCAATTACTTCCACTTCCTCCATGTTATTCTACCCACTTACTCACTTATCTACCCAAAATCCAAGGAAAATCTTCCTGTCAAAAAAAAAATCCTACACACTTTTCACGATTTTTACTGCTTCTACGCCATTAAAGCGATTCGAGAAAAACTTTCCAC
Source organism: Aedes japonicus (assembly GCA_034211315.2). Classification (NCBI taxonomy): domain Eukaryota; kingdom Metazoa; phylum Arthropoda; class Insecta; order Diptera; family Culicidae; genus Aedes; species Aedes japonicus. The sequence goes on along the minus strand of JASCZW010001707.1, from coordinate 19,705 downwards.
TGCCATCGCAGCGCCGCAGAAGAAGTCCACTGAAAATACTCAATCCAGGTTTCGATCCGAACCATGCACTTCCGCGACCGAACGAACAATTTACTATCTTCCGTTAACCAATATATAAAGGTAGAAAAAAGCACGTCATCATGGAGAAATTCACTGCCTGTAGTTGCACCATTTTATACTTTTCTCACTGCTGCTGGCTGATGGGAGTTCTTTTTTTCCGTCTTCTTGAATTATGTCCGCTGCGAAGAGCTGTGAACGAGACGACGACGATTGCCCAGCACTGCACTGTCAAATGAACACACCCAATGTTTGGGAAGGAATGAGTGCAAACAATACCGAAACTGTCATTAATATTAAGCAATCAGTGCACTGTAACCGGCCAGTACCCATTAATGGGTTAAATATCACCCATTTCGATCTTAAGTGGGTTAGCTCCTGCAGACTTGTCATGGGTAAAACGATTTTATCCATTAATGGGTAAAGAGCCTGTACGTCAGGCTATCGGGTATTTTTTACCCATTTTTTCAAATGCTTGTCACTTGGAAAAAGGGGTATGAAGTACCTGCTTTTCAAAACGTTTGTTTTTGTTGGTAAATGAGTATGAAATACCCATTTTTTAAATGTTTCATTATTTACGAAACGGGTATGAAATACGCATTTTTCGTTATTTGTTTTAAGTAGTGATATTGAATGATGAGCATTACAAGGGGTCGGTCAATCTGATCAATTTAAAGTCTTCAAAAGATTTCAAATCTTTTTCAAAGATCGGGCTGCTGATCGAGCAATCTTGGTAAAACAACAACACATTTTTTTCAGTGTCTCAAAATTTTAAATAAATATTCAAAAAGAAGCAAAACATTTCACAGCAAACTCAAGTCCTCTACCGGTGTTGAAGTATGATCGTTCCCGAGAAGGATTGGAAGCTCTGTATCAGCAGAAGGAGTCGGTTGAGCGGTAAGATTCGGAACTACAGACATGGGAACTAGTTGCACCAATAAAAATCACCAGAAGTGTCTTGCCTTTTACGGTTATGGATGTGTAATTTTTGTTCATTGCAGGATTCGATTGTACCTTGATTTCGCAAAGCACTCGATTGACTTTTTCTCAAACCATCTGACTAGACATGACCAATAATATTCTAATGAAGCAGCGCAGAACCAAACGATAAGCCCAGTTGAGCTGTTCCGGTATGGAACGGTTGTGAACAAAATTTTAGAAATTACTTTGGCGGAGACGACACAGTTTTTGAACATGACATCCTCGGCGAGTGATCTTCAAATGCAGGCAAAAAAATTCAACCCAGGCATTGGTGAATTAGCAAAGTTCAGCCACATTGCCAATACACCAATGACTGGGTGGAAAATATCAACTTAGGACCTTTCTCAAAACATTCATCTAAAATAATACTAATGTTTGTATACTTCTACTTAGAAGATGATTACGCAATCAATGAGTTTCCGACAAACCCTAAAATGGTTTGTTAAGTTAAATGATGAAGTGGGTCACACATAGAATATTACAACCGTTGTTGGACTCCGCTCAGCTGAGGATTGTTGAACATCATTCATTGCTGTTGTTCTTTCTAAACTGCTGCCACTGCGGCTTGCTGGGCCTGTTGGTAATAATCCTGTTGATTCAAGCCATTCCCAAGTTGCCCACTCGGGCCGTACATGCGCATACTTTCAGTAGCACTGTGGTCCATTCCACCTTGGTTCTGTGCTCGCTGGTGTTGTTGCTGCTGCTGCTGTTGAGGTTTCTGGTCCTGTTAAAACGGAAATCCTTTAAAAGCAAGGTGTCATGGTTATTCTTGCTACCGAAATAAAACAGAGGTAAGAACAATTTTACAAATGTTATTATGTAGAACTGAACCATATTCTTACGTTGGCCTGCTGTTGTTGTTGTTGTTGTTGTTGTTGCCGTTTCACCTACTTGAATAAGGTATAGAGGGCAGCCGGCAAAGACATACGAAAGGTAGGGATCCATCATTGCCTGTTTCTAAGTAATGCGCTTGTTCGGATCCATGTAATGATGCTTGCACTTCAAAATGATATCCAGTCCGTGTTGTTATCACAACAAGCATGTTGACATTTTGAAGCACTGAAATAAAATCGCAGTCTATTTCAGACTGTCATAAAAGATTTTAAATCTTGATAAGATCATCTGATCTTTTTCAAAGATCGAAATGAAAAATAAGGATATCTGATCAAATGATCAGGAAGTCCGACCCCTTAGCATTAGCACATACATAATGGGTTCACTGTTGTAGAACCCCTTGGTCCGAAGTACACCTTGAAGAGCACCTTGCTGTACATATTTGTTTTGATTTGCTGTGTCATTTTGACAGAATATTTCAGAGTGTGTTCGTGTGAATTCATTATTAGGGACGGATCATTAAGCTTGGGACCGAGCTTGGAACCGATGTGCTTTGTTCAGCGTGCAGTGACTTCCTAATAGATTTAATCAAACGATTAACAGTTTGCCTTGTCTCAAATTTGAAGATCATTTTCCATGCCTTTTCCTGGAATGAATTCCGACGCGAAGTATTTTATTTTGAATATTTTATTGAAAATATAATATGCATTGTTAGTATGCATTATTTTGATTTTAAAAGTACCCATTTTTTCGACAGCTTCATATACTATCAAAAATGGGTACTTTTTACCCATTAATGGGTATTGGCCGGGTACAGTGTAAACTATAGATCATTGCACGATGGCGTCATCAATGCAGTTTTGACAGTTCAGGGAGCCTGTTTACGTGGACTTAGAATATTTTCGGTAAGGTCGGTTTGAGAATTTGTGCTTTAAATTTATTACGATTGAAGTAAAATTGCAGGAAAACATACACCAGTGCTTATAATTACATCATTTCTTGAATCTAATGATACAGAATCGGGAAAAAGCAAATAAATTTTTTTGATTGAGCGGTTCAAATTCTAACACCTTGTAAACAAGCTCCCTGAACTGTCAAAAAAGTGAGGTTAATTCATTCGGTGTAATGATCTATTTGTACAGTAGACAAATATTTGCCACATTTTGTCAAATATATTTGTCTACCCGAAAATTTACAATTGAATATATTATAACCATACAATAGAATCTATAGTATGTACAAATAAAAGTATTGTAAAAGTAGGAGCTATTGTTACCACAATAGACTCTACTGTAAATTGAGACATCGACAGTAGAAAAGGGGGGTTGTTATGTATCTTAACTATAGAAAAAAAAATCCGAACAAATTTGAGTAAATTACTATTAATTGTGTTGTTTCATAATTGTTGAAAATTTTAGAATATAGAGTGGATTGTAATCTATTGTATCAACAATATGCATTTTTATTTATCTACTTCATAAACAATAAGATTCATGGTCAGAAATAGATTTCAATGTGGTTTTATCACAAAGAATAGAACATTTTTTCCCCAATTTATTGTGTAAGCTTTTAAAACCAAATCGTTGGAAAAACAACGCCGCCTAGTCTGAGTTTCACCAAACTAAAATTGACAGGCTATCAAATCTCAAGGTGGGCAAGTGGTGCCATCAACATACGATTCACCAAAACTAACAGAAACGAGCTGTAATTTTAAAATGGCAGTTACAGAAATTTACACACGGTGGGCACTCCAGCTTGAATCCTAAAGGGTTTGAGCTGTTTAGTGGAATACCTGTAACTAGAAATTAGAAGAAAAATTAGTATTTTCCATTTAATTAAAACTACCTTTGCTTATCTTCGACAGATAATAATAAGACTCAAGTCGAGTTATTAGTACGAGACACTGAAGAAGTCTACACATTGTAGACGAAATACGCGGATCTGTCGAAGATAAGCAAAGGTAGTTGGAATTAAATGGAAAATACTAATTTTTCTTCTAATATCTAGTTACTCCAGCTTGGATGTCTGTTCTCTGTGGTTTTATATTATTGTATGGTTATTTTTATCCGTGCGATACTGACCTCTACCGGCAGAGAATACCGATAGTAATTAATCTAATATTAGGTGATCATACTTTAGCGTTTACAGATGGACGGTCTAGGTTGATGGCAGTGAAAGCCCATCAAAACACCCGTTCATCACGCACACATTCTTGCTCGCGATAGCCTTTTACAGCGGGGTGTTACGAATCCTACATCGGAGTGCTCGAATTATACCTGCAGGTAACGATGTGACAGCTGTTTGTTTTCAGCCACGGTTTTATGATAAACGTTTGTGTTTGTATTTGTCAACACTCAACTAATACACACGCAGAGAAGTCAGTGACTGTGTGCGTGAAATGTTCCACGCTCAAATAGCCTCTCTTATGTATTTTTGTCCCTTTTTTCTGACGGTAAAGTTACTAAATAATTTTCGTAACAATCGGAACAACAGTTACTCATGAATAAAGTTAATCCACTTTTTACGGGAATTGAGTATTATGGTTTCAATTGAAAATCGAATTTATCGACTAGCGACAATCGATTTTACTCGTTCTGCACGTTATACCTAATGTCGAAGTAGTGCGCTGTACGGCGCATCTGATGTGCTATACAGCGCACTACTTCCGACATTAGGTATAACGTACAGAACGAGAGTAAAATCGATTGTCGCCAGTCGATAAATTCGGTTTTCAACTGAAACCATAATATGTTTTCCGTGAGCGAAAAAGGGACAGTACTACAAATGAAAGAGAGGTTGTTTTGAGCGTTTCGTTGGGTGTGTTGCAAGAATCGGTATGAAACCAATCTCCGAGGGGCTTTTGTTATTCTCATTCCAGTTGAAAACCAGAAAAAGTCACAAGCTGTTATTTTAAAATAGCAGTTACAGAAATTTACACGCGTAGGGCACTCCCGCTTGGATGTCTGTTCTCCGTGCTATACTGTAACGATATTCATTATCTTTTATATCGTATTTATTATTAAATTATGTTAACGTACGTCGTAATGGTTGAAAAAAATATGTTATGAAATAACCAGCATTAAACGATACCACCTAAATCAAAACTGCAGAAAAAAATATTATTCACAAATTTTTTACGGATTTTTTTTTCAAGAATAAGGCATTTTTTGTATGGTAACGACCTATTAGTGTTTTGGTAAGATCTTGGTTTACCATAACATATATCATCGATATGATACACTTTATCTTTAGTTTATAATTGTTGCAAGGTAATTTGAATAATTATGAAACGATAAATGGTATAACACCTTTAAAATACTTGTTTATTCGGGTAACCAATGCAATAATGCTACTTTAGCTAAGTCTAATGGCATAACAAAAGATGAACAAACTTCAATGATGACCTTGAGTAGCTGTTCAAAAAGCAGCTTTGACGCGTGAAATACCCAAGTAACAATTTGAGTTTGTAAAAGCATTTCTTCAAATTCACTGTTAATCATAATGCTTATCAACCATCATCATATTTGTATAACCTCAAAATTGGAGAAGCTATCACAGACAAACAGACATACCACACGGTTCAAATATTTTCAAAAACCATGGTACCAATCACTTTATGCGACACCTATCGGACATATAACGCAAAAGATAAACTTCCATCATTACTAGCAACCACGCTATTTATTTGTTGTTTTTGGCAGTACGGCTCACCACAACTGTCAACTGACTGCGAAAGAACACAAAACATTAGGAAAACAGAAAAGTATTTGTTTATGTGCTTTTCTGTGATCGGCGATGTTTTAAAATCAAATTGACAAGCATATGAAAATAAACATTACATAAACAATACATTCACTGGTGCATTACATTGGTGTTTATAATTTTCAGTTAAAAATCAAGTGTTTTGGACTTGAATACATCTGGAGAATTGACCACTAGAACAATTTCATCATCACCGTCTACGATCCAGTGGCTGAACAGCTTAAAAAGTTCCAATAATTTTAGATAAAAGCTTCACTTAAAAAATAATATTCAAGATGAAATGTAGATGGCCTGCAAAATTATGTCAACTGTATTTAATATTATATATAAATATGTTTAATTAAATTAGTATGAGTCAAGTTCAGTTAGCATTGCTTTCAAGATTTAGAGGGTTCGATTTATTATAAGTTCAATCCAAGGGGTGAGTCGCTTAGAACAGTGTGCCAGGCACGCCGTAGAAGAAAATCGTACACCATACGTAACATGTGGGGCACTCTGTGGCACACTTTTGACGTTTGCATTTTTCGAAGATGAAATCTAGAAGCCCTGGAAAATTGACGTTATATGTTGTTGCGGTGTTGTTTGGATTTGTTTGTTTCGTCACGATAAAGACATGAGTTTTTGAAAAAAAAAAAAAAATGATTAGAAAGTGATCTTTCGAGCTATTTGTTTGTTTGGCCAAAATCTTGACTGGAATAAATGATGAGTCGTGACATGATATCATTTAGCAGCTATAATTAGAGGCACATTTTCTCCAGCACAGCAAATTGGAGGCGGAATATGAAACCATCAACCTCCATTACCTCCAGTCATTGACTCAGCTAACTATTTAGATGATCCAAGAGATTGAAGAGGACATGCGGATCATGACTGAGAGCCTTTGAGAAGAAGTTGCAGCTGGTGGAACTCCAAAGAGCAAAGATCGAAAAACGGATACTGGCACAATCTTTATTTCCTTGCCTTAGCAAGGAAACGACGTCAAACATATTCGAACATATCGACACATTCATCAACATTAAATTTAATTATTCACTCTCACATGCTGCAGTGAAGTTCGTAGGCCTCTGTAATGCCGATGAAGCAGCATTGTAAGAGATTTCAACTAGTGCCTCACATGACTCAGATATCATATATTATGATCCATTGAGTGGTCCAGAGAACTATATGCCAAATAGTTCGTGCGGATAAGAGACCATAGCTGTGTTGTTAAATTCACCAATTGCCTTTGGTGACTGAATTTGATGAGTTGCGTTGTCAGTTTTTGTATCATATCGTGCAACCGTGACAAATGATTCATGAGTTTGATACACAGTTTTTGTTGCACATATATTTGAGGGTGTGCGTGTACTGAAATAAATGTATTGTTTTCGTACACACTCACACATGATAGTGGGAACTAAAGACAAAATCAAAATAAACTAAATTTGAAATCAACTTGCAATAAATATCTCGGTAGGCTTTGCTCCAATTATATTTGAGTTTATCTTAGTTTTTTTTTTCTGAATTCTATACAGTACATTTAGATTTTGAAACATATTGAAATATTTTTTCATGAACTGATATAGTTTCGTATGGATTAAAAATTATTTTTCAAACTGTAGAACGAAGGAAAAATCTTGGAATAAATTAAATGTGTCCAACTTTACATAATCTATTGATTAAGTTGGGTTAATACTTATAAAAATCTTAAGCCCTAGCGTATATATTATATACATATACGGTTAACTATAATAAATAATTTGTTGATACATGATCATTTATATAAAATAACTCATAATAATAGTATTGATTAAATTTGTTTCATTAATTTGTTAGATTTTGTTTATTTATTTTGTATATATTGAATTCTATTTTATATATTATATAAAATCACAAGTTTATTAGTTTCTCGGCAAATTGTAAATCCGAGCAAATGTTGAATTAGTGGTAGTATCCCAACAAACATCGGTGTTGAATTAGAGCTTGTTCAAACAAATTTGGAGAAGCTATTCAGCTATTCGAAAAGAAACTGCTGAATAGCTTCTCCAAATTTGCTTGAACAAGCTCTAATTCAACACCGATGTTTGTTGGGATTGTGACACAAAGACATAAATTATGAAGTTTAAGTGTTTTTCCACTTTGTCGCGAATGAATCGATGATTTTTAGCAAGAGGAGGAATCGAAAAAAACTTAAGTCTAGAATCACGGTTCTCGGTGGCAGTGCAATGAAGTGAAATTTTAACGCTGAAAAACCCCGAAAATTGGGTTAAAGGATTGAAAATATAAAATTACGGTCGTTCGGAGTCGATTGGTGATATTTTTCAGTCCGGTCGCAACGTAGTAGCAGTGGAAAAAGTGACTGCTAACCTTTCACCAACTATTCAACATCCTAGTGATTTCTCATGGAAGTGCAGAGGATTTCTCGGCTTCCTCTAAAGCGAGTATCATGTCAATACATTCCTTCCCATTCCCTACTTGACCAGCATTCGGACACCGCCGGCGCCGGTATTGCTTTATAATGGGTCACCAGTTTTTAAACATCGAAGATGTATGTTAGTCCCAAACATCATCTGTTGGTTCTTTGTGTAAATACAGCTGATCTGGCAATAAGGGAATTGTATGCGTGGGCGGTCAATCATGCTCATGCTCATGCAAATTGTAAATCCGAGCAAATGTTTTTTTTTTTGGGAAACGATACCTATGGAGTTAATCCAAGAGTTACATTTTTTGATAATGTAAACCAAGCAAACAAAATTGGCAATTGTTTTAACTAGATTTATTTGATTGGCTACAAATTTTGAGCCTAAGAAATGTCCACAGGCAAAGCAAAAAGAAATAGTGTTTTTTTTTTGTACATTTATAGATGTATAGATGATCAACATTAAAGGCCGATCCGAAAGTTCGATCAAAATTTATATAAAATTTGCAAAACGAATATGAACAGTGAGTTCACTTTGGAATGTTTAATGCCGTTCCAGTAGAAATATTAATAACAAGGTGGCGAATTTGTTTCTGCCTTGACCTACCCCGCATGGGGATGTGTGGCATAAATGTATACGTTTGCTTCGAAACACTGCCTAACAAAAGCCCTACGCTCAATTTCAAAACGATTTCTATTCAATTTTCAAAACCTGCCTAGCTCTATCGGACCTATCCACACTTTCTCTTCTCATTTTTGTTTCTTGCAGAAATTGCTGTCCACTCCTATGGTTGCATGTTTATAAGAAGGATATTTCCAATTTCCAAACATTATAATTGATTACGTGCTTCATGCAACAACACAAAACATGATTAGTTAAAAGAAATATTAAGGTTTTTCAGTTTATTTCCATAGTTACTACTACTTTGTGCATAATTTGTCATGAAGATATTACACATTGATTTGACTTCGATTGCGTCCTCTCAAGTAACATATAAAATCAGTGCTGCAACTGAAATTCCATCACCTTGAAGAAGAATACTTTAATTCAGCGGTTGGCACTGGTTCGTAGTCGAATCACGTCGCCGTCATGCTGTCCGTATTCTAATCTTTCTTATGGTCTATATTTTCACAATTCACAATAACCATGACAGGTTTCATCGTAGTGATTTTGTGTTCATTCCTCCATTTCTAGTACACATCTTGTAACTCTTCGTTCGTATGCACCTATAAAATATGATAGTTATGATTCTCACAATCGATTGAATAATGAATCAATAAAAACAACCAACCTTGATAGTTTTAAGTATAATCATTGGATCACAGCAAGAATAATAACGATAACAACAACGCATAGCATAAAACATCATTTTGCCTGAGAGCAACATAATTCACTTCACTTCACTTCTGCGGTATTTTGCTAACCACCACTCAATGGTACATTCGTCGAAGAAAATCCATCTGACCGCGTACACTCTCCGTTTCTCTTAACTTGCTCTTAGATTTTCTACAAAAATAGCTAACATCAACCATTTTGAGTGATATAATAAATAAAAACGTAACGTAATATAATAAATAAAAATTACTAACAACTGCAAAAGCGCACTGTTTCAAGCACATCACTTTTTTCTCCATCAGCTTGTTTTTGGCTTATTAGAACTGTCAAAATACACATTTGCCTTCTTCCTTTTGCTCCACTTCACAACTCAACAGCTCACCGTGATCCACCTTACGGTGGATTGATGAGCTGCATGGTGGTTGCATGTGAGCTTTTATCGTGTTGCGTGACATCGCTGTGACATTTCCAGGCAAACTCATCAAAAAGCGACTGGTGAGAAAAACAACAGCACTCATGCAAGAAAAAAGGATTGAAGAAGGTTTTGATGGAATGTATGAAATACACATTACAATAAATAGTTACTAATAACAACTTAATATAATTCCATATACGGTTTGAAACAATTTGTTGTAACGCCGGATGCATCTGCTATCAAAGAGTGGAGTTGCGTCTCATTGATTGTTTTCGCAGGTGTACGTGAGCTGTTGAGAAAAAGGATAAAACAATAATAAATATATAAAAGTTCAAAGGAATTCTCGCACTTACTTCCAGCGCATAGCCTCTTGAGCTTTCATTATTAATTAGAAGTATCAAAAACGCGGTTTCCACAACAAAAACCTTGACCGGGACTCAAATCACAAAAAAATAACATAGCTAAACAAAACAATCGTCTGGTTGCCAGGCGTAGTCAAAACATACCAATTGAACCGTCAAATTACCGTGGCACACATGGGCACCTAATGGCACTCATCGTAACTCTTAGAGGCACACTAAAAAAAATGGGCACAACGGATATTGTGCTAAGCGACTCACCCTTGGTTCAATCTCATTTATCATTTCTGTTCCAAGTCAGCTAGTTTGAAGTTAGTTTCCGTGATAGTGCAAATTCCTTAAATTATTGAGTTCTTGATGGATAGAACCACGGAAAGCGAAGACTCGGCCTATGTGATTTTTAATAGAATTAAAAAAAGCGTCCAACGGGCCGGTTTTCTATACGGGCTAAAACCCGTCGGTACATTCTTCCGACAGAATTAGGCTCTGGCGCATATCCGGAGTACGTCGCTTGTCGAGGCCCGCCAGTTGCTTATAGTCAAACGGAGTCGAGAAGAAGTACTGGCCTGCCTGCGTTCGTTCTCGTTCGATCTGGTAGAGTACCGGTCTGCCGATAATATGATGATTTTTAGGTCTACCACGCTAATCTGGCCAGAGATGAACCCGCAAAATCACAAACCATTCCTGGACCATTTCCCTTATTGTTGACGACCGTTTCCATTATTGTTACGACATTTACTCTTAAGCCTACCCGCATAAACAATAACCATAAGAAGTGCCTAACCACCAATTCGGGGTATCATCCCAATTGTAAGTGGTATGGTCACACCATCTATAATATCGTTCATGTATGGTACATGTTTATTAGGGTAGTATGCAGCTGACAAGTAAAGACTTGAAGTATTTTTGCCAACTTTACCGAAGTAATTTTGATAACTGCTTCAGTATGGGTGAAACGTCAGTTTCTCTTGCGGAATAATCCAAAGGAATATTATTCCGCAAGGAAAAGTGACAGCACCATTAAGATTACCTGAGCAGACGATATTGACGTTACAAAGTTTGTCCTCCTTTTCAGCTGCATACAAGGTAAGTAATTCCGGGAGTAAAAGCATTTCTTGACCATTACTTGTCCTATCCTAATGCACATTACTTTTGAGCTGCATACTAGCCTTATAGTTGAAAACTATAAACTATCAATCTCCTATATAGTTTTAACAATATGTCAGATGGTAAAAGGCCAAATAACAATATGCTGAATAAGCGGTTAAGTTAGGTTACCATAAAAAGGGCAATTTTCACGAACATAGTTTTGGCTGTACTTTATACCAAAAAGTTGGTATATAAACCAGATCGAGTGCAGACAATCAAAAACCTCTCAATAACAATATGTGTTAATGTAGATGTTGTATGGTGACAATGGGATTAAACTATTGGATGACAATAACTTAAAATGTGATAATATATCTAACATTCGAAGTATAGTTTTGACTAAATAGCAAATTGTTTTTCGTTATGTGGGTTGTTATCACAATTGAGAGCAATCAGCACATTAAATTTTTATTCTTAAATTTAATTTAAATAACTGTTTTGCACAATAGAACAGTTTTCAACGGACTAAAATTTCTATTATATTGATGTTGGGCCGTTGACGTTGTTTCCTATCAAATGTTCTTCAAAAATGTCATTATCAGCTAATCAGAAAGAATTGATCAAAAATGTTTTATAAAATGGCATAAAATATATGACACTTTTTGTTCTTAATTGAGGAATCCAACTTGAAAAAAGAATTATACACCTAGTGGTGATAAATCTGACAGCTCCCATGTTAAAGTATAGGACGAAACTTTTAAAATGCTTCTAGAAAATTGAAATGAGATTCTAATTAAAAGCGGTTTGTTGTATGTTGTAAGAAAAATCAAAAAATTCTCAATAAAGACATTTTCAGAAAAATAAAAATAAAATTTAAATTATGCCCCTATTCTGCAGTTTTGGATTTTTCTTACATCATACAACAAAACGGTTTTAATTAGAATTTCATTTGAATTTTCTAGTAGCATTTTAAAAGTTTCGTCCTATACTTTAACATGGGAGCTGTCATATTTATCACCACTTCGTGTCATCTTCTTTTTTCAAGTTAGATATCTCAATAGGCAGTTGCTAATATCTTTCTATTCAATTTTCTCAATTTTTTTTCAATAAAAAACAGCCCTATTCGTATGTATTTCGAGAAAACTGCTCGAATTTCCACTCATGTTCGATTGCAGATTGATAACAACAGTCACAGGGTGACACTATCGAGCAATGTTTCTTCGCACTCGCGTGTAAAAATTGACGTTTGCATAAGGGTGTGAAAGAGTAAAAACATCACCTCTCTTGCACAGAGTGACGATTACCAATAGGATTAACGATTGGAGTGAAGAGTCGGTGCGAATGCAGCTAATGCAGCTCTGTTTTTGTTATCAGGTTTATTTTTGTTTTTACTCCAATCTCCGTTACATTTCGGACCGGCTAGCCCCTAGCCGATCAACAGCCAAAAAAGCAGTAAAAAATAACAGCTAACGATCGTCATATTTTAAGGTGAATCGCGAAGAATGTCGCAGCACGAATCTTCAGGAGCATAATTGCGTATTCCCATTGAAACGACTGATATGGAATTGCTATTCCTTAATTGTCACGCAAGACTTAACATAGTGAAACTAATTAACAAACGAAATTAATCAAGGGAGCCGTGTTTTGTGCTCTTGAAGTTTCATGCAAAGACTATCCATTCGAGTGAAGAACAGCCAAAGTGAATGATCGGAGATGAGAATAAATTTGCTCGGACGGCGCGCAGCGCTTAGCTGACTTGAGAGCTCACGGTTCTCGTTCGTGAAGAAGCAGTTCGCAGGCCAGTCGAAGTGTTCCCGTCGTGCGGTGAAGACTCGCGATAAACTGCGATAAGAAGCCATCCGGGCAACAGGTTCGTCTTCCGGTTGATAATTTGCTTCTAGGTTCAGGCCCCGGTTGCTCAAGAAGTTATTCTCCGATTGCGGCTGATCTATTAAAGTGTGTTTCATTTTTTTTTAAATTACAGCAGTGAATTGTGGCCCAGAATAGTGAAGTTTCAGAAAATTCTATATTTGATAAGCCAGTGAAAAGTGCCATTGAAGAATGTCCGGAGACGTCCAGCCAAGGAAGCGCAAGGACAAGAAGAGGAAGAAAGGTAAGTTGGTGCTGTGGCTGAATAAGAATTCGATTATGTCGTAATGATAATTCCTTGGACTAATCGCTTCGAAGGTGCACAACAGAGCAGCGAAATGCCAGCGGAGAGTTATTCCGTGGAGGTAGTTTTAATTTAGAACTTTTTATTAGCTTATGTGAAAAATCTTTAAATAGATATTTTCGACTCGCAGTTCTCACTCACTCTTCCGCCGTGGTTTCGCTTTCGACTTTCGCCGCTCGTTTTCTGGTTATTGGGGAGGGAACGTTGGACAAACGTCTCCTGACACTTTTCTCGCATTATATTTTCTGAAAATTGCGAGAATGTCTCCATCAAGATACAGAGCTAGGGTAGTTGCGTCCGGGTTAAGGCATGGCTTCGATAATCGCAAAATAGATTATCTAGGGCTTATTGAGTTTCTTTGTTGGGTTTTTTGGGTGGTTTGGGAGTGAGGTACTCAGGCAGGTCGAAAATAGTGTCAGATACCTTAGGTGTTTTCTGATTTGGGTGCTAGACAAAGTATGATGGCTGTGATGATAGAAGCAGCAGGGCAATCCCATGGCTTATGTCGGTTTCACTGAATGATGTGCCAGCGGAAGTGAACTCTTAAAATTTCTGTAATTCGCGTCGCCAAAGCTGTTAATGTGAAGCGTGCCAACTTCGCACATTTCGGTCAACGATTTTTTAGGGTATGGTGATTTACGAAGTTGAATTTTTTCCTATTATTAAATATCGATTTAAATTTATTTGTCGGTTCAAAATATCTTTATTATAAATTTAATAAGTGTTTTTCTAAAACGCGCGAAATTGTTGGCTTAGGTGCACAAAACATGAATAGTTCACGGTAGAAACCGAGAGACGTGAAAAGACGGTAAAACAAATTGTTTATTTCAGTCTAAGCAAGGAAGGCCTGCTTAGATCGTGATCTCAACAGAAAGTTTACTTTATGTCAAGTTTCAATGATCTGTCAGCCCTCACCTTAAAATGTCCTGATCTAGGACAGGACCTGCCAGCTCAGAGAGAGATGACCTCTTATAAATTTATTATTGCTATGATACGGGGTCGCTCCAATGCTGCAGATATGTTTACCAGTAATCCCATTGAAAATAAAGTAATTAAAAAACTTTCTTTATCGTTCGGGAATTGAAGCTGCATCAAACTAAACGTTAATCGATAAGGTTTCATTGAATTTCATTGATACTTACGCTGCAAAATTCTGCCGTGAGGAGAAAGGCTCAGTATAAGAGCTGTCACTTTTTTGAATATCAGTTTTGCTGGTTGATCAGCGATCTTGGTTTTGCTGTATGCATTTCTGAAATTACAGCACAAAAAAATCAGCAAAACCTAGCTGTTTTCCAGCAATACAAATTTAATGTGAAAGTTGTCACAAACGAAAAAAGTGAAAAACAGTGACTACTAGCAACACCGCCAAAACCAACAACAAACTGCCTGCTTGTAACATGACTCGACGGAGGCGGTAGAGGCGGTTGTCAAAGCGACCAATCAAAAACGGTCTTTTTTGACAGGTAAATGGTCTTGTTTTTGCACTAACAGCTGGCAGGTCCTGTCCTAGGTCCTGATCTGTTTTAGAATATTCCATTGATATTCAAGGTATTCCAGGGACCTCATTAGAATGATACTTTACTACAATAATTGCAAAAAATCTAACGAAGTTCATGAATTAAACTGGTGCACGGTCTATATAATTGGTAATTCATCTGATAAACCATAGCATTTATAACAGTACCTGACGAAAACTAGATTATACTGATACAACAAATCAACATAGCATGTTATGCAGTGAGGGTCTTTGAAATGCTAGCAATTTCGAAATTTGACGTAGACCACTTATTGTTCTCTATACATTCATAAACCATGAACTCTTTTGAACATATCAACCCTCATAGACTTTGTCATACATTTTGTTAAAGTTTTTGTGTGGACGTACATTTGCCAAACCCCCTCCCTCAGAAAGTCAATGTAGTTTGAATATTCCTAGACGCTAATCGTTATCATCGGTTGGTACTCCGAAAATGCTGCCGAATACAAATGATACACTGGATCTGATTCTCACCCAGTTCTTCTGGTCAATAACACATGTAGCCAATTCAAGTTGCTGCTTGCTTAGCACTGATTTCTGAAAGATTTTATCGAACGCGATATTCAAGTCGATAAATATCGACATGTGTTTCATCGCAAATGCACAATTTTAGTACTTACAGACCTACTAGGTACAAATTCGAGTCTGATAGAATGTAGTTCTTTGAGCGATTCACCACCACTTCATTCATGACGATCTCGAACAATTTAAACGCTCCAGGTTGTTCTTGAGTTCTCCGCCATGCCCGGTTTTGACAACGGGAAATATACGACATGATTCCACAATGCTGGAAATCATCCTTGCCCAAAGAATGCACAATAAAGGGCTGCAATGCATGCAGTTTAGAATGGCAGTTATTCGAAAGTGGTAGCAAACTCGAATTTCACAAGTCCGCAAGTCGGCTTCTACTTGATCGATCCAGCTTGCTCGTTGCGCCGCTCTTCTTCTTATGTCCGTCGATTTGTTATCGAGAATCATTTTAACTGCCAGCTGTTCTGTGTCGATAATTTCCTTCGAGTTGTTTTACGCTGACGTTCAGCCACTTTTAGCTGACGAGAGCTTCAGGTTGTAGAAAAAGGGAGGCCTACTGAGAGAATCATTTAATTCCAAACGATGTTCGGTGACTGCACGGAAGCCATAAAGCCAGCTTCAATTTAGACGATATTGACTGCGATTGTCGGAATTAACCCACCCTTTCCCATGGCAGAACAGGTGATCAACCAATTGATGAATCCAACTTGAAAAAAGAAGAAGACACCGAGTGGTGATAAATCTGACAGCTCCCTGTTAAAGCTGTTAAAGTATAGGCCGAAACTTTTAAAATGCTTCTAGAAAATTGAAATGAAATTCCAATTAAAAGCGGTTCGTTGTATGATGTAAAAAAAATACAAAACTGCACAATAGGGGCATTATTTTTATTTTGCTGAAAATGTTCCAAGAGTTGTTCTTATTATTTCGTATTTTCGTGATACGTATTTACGTATTTACCGTATAGCTTGATGATTTGTATGAAGTTGTCTAGTAGGACTGGAAAGGATAGATCTTTGTCAGATAATTATACATTGCACTGATGTACTCAGGATGATAAACCGAATTAAACGTTCAAGACTGACTGCTAGAAATGATTTTCTAGTGAAAATTGAAGTTTTCAAAATCACTTTATCTGTGATTTACCCCCATACGAAAAATCTGGCTGGAAATGACTTTAAGAAAGGCGGCGTGAAGCAGCTCTTCATCATTGCACTTTCATCAAGCCTTGCAGAGAAGTACAACAATATATCCCACATTTCGAAAGAAGTACTCAAACTGATCGAGCTAGAATACGGCATAGTGACATCCCTAGCAAAGGAAAATAACAAGCTGATATCATATAAGTAACAAGTTCTGTTATCCCAGTTATCATTTTGATTTCCGCTGTTATTGCATAACAAATTTAGTTATCACCATTGGCAAATTTTGCTATCATAAGTTATCATTTTGAACACACTATTTTTTATGAACCATATAAGTTGAATTGTAAAACTATAAAAATTTCCAGCATATTTGAACAACAAATTTTGCTTTTTATCAAAGTTTTTTTTTCAGTTATGAGCATGAGAATTTGAATTCAAATTGATAACGTAATTTGAAACTATTTCAATAAATTTGATTACAATACAGGATTTGTTATTCAAGTTGTAAGTTATTATTATGATAATCACCGAGTATTTTTTTGTTATTCATTTTCAGTGACAAAAAAAAGATAACCTGGTATTAGAACTTGTTATCAATTTATTTGGTATAATTCTTTGCTCGGGATCTCGAGAACCAAAGAAAGCATCAAGAAACTTGCACAAGAAAAACGAAAATGATAGGAAAGAATTTCAGAAGCTGTGCGAATGCCCCTTTGGTTTCCCGTTACGATGTAAACAAAATCTTGAACCTTTGCCCGCCTCCATCACTACACATGACGGTTGGAGTCGTTAATACGTTAATTGTCGTAAATTTTGAAAAGAAAAAGGTGCTAGACTGAGTAGACTTACGGGTGAACCAAGCACAGGTGAGACATCAACAAACGACATAAGGGTTACTGGCAGTCTCTGACACGCGCTTTTGGACGTAGCCAAATGTTTGTTAGATAACGCAGATATTTTTGATAACGTCACGGCGAGTTATTCTACTAAATATATTCAAACAAATTTCTAGTTAATATTACGACCATCAGGTTCTTTAAAAACTTGTACTCTATATGCTTCTCTTTTCAACGCGAGCATAGTATTGAAGAGGCAATTCATGATTTTGGTAGCAACTGAGAAAACCGTCAGTCCACATCACGAACAAGGTTCCAAGTTCTTTTATTCTTATTTTAACGTAAACAATGGCTTCTTCAGCAAATTTATTGAAAATGCAAACTATCTCAAGTAAACTACCACTTCTATTGTAAAGGGGATCTCCTCTTCTGTACAATCATCGCGGTAATTCACTATGATTCAATTAGCATTCTCGAGAAATTTGCGGAAGAAACCATTGTTTACCTTTGCGACATAAGGGTCGATATGAAAACTCCATGTCGATTTTTTTTTATTTATGTAGGGTAAGGGGATGTAATGTTAGCCTAGCTCCTTCATTCGTCCTATGTACCAAATGTGTCATTAATTTAGTGATAATTAACAAAATCATGTTGCTAATAGCATGATAGATGTAATCCGAAGCAATTGAGACAATATTAATCATCTAATAGTTGTTCACTTCCGCGTAATTTTCGGTTTCTTGAACTTTTAGGGTATCATGATTTCACTGGTTAAGCTGAAAAGTTGATCTACACGATTTCAAGTGATCTAAATTTGGCTTAATTGAATCGATAAAGCAAGTAATGCAGTCTGGATGTTCAGAACATAGTTACACGTTACAAACTAACTGTTCACATAGCTGAAATAACAATGATTTTACAAGAAAATCGTAGACCCAATGTTGGGTACATATTTTTTGTATGTTCCCAACTATGGCCTGTTGTATCAATCTCGTAGTAAAAAAGTTGTTATTGGTAAAATTTCAAGTGGAAATGCATGAATTTGCGATTGTTTATATTCGAGTGGCTCATCTAAACACAATTCGAAGGAACAAAATCATTGTATAGTGAATTATAATGTTTTCATTATTGAATGGCTGATAAATCATATATGAACATCATTTAAGTGTTTCGGTGCAGTTTTACTTTAGTTTGTTTTGTGAAATGTTGTATTAATTAAATCCAGTGCACCTTACAATGCCTTAATTCATAAAATTATTAAAAAAAACCGTACAAAGACTGCATTTAGTGATAAATCCATCGAATGGGACGAAGTTGCATCCACGAATAGACCCAATTTGGTGCTAATAGACCGACATAAAATCCACATCCCTTGAAAGTTTATGGCATTATAAAAATAGTTGTGTAACTTTTAGTGATACATGCTACCAAATGTCTTATCAGAATTATCTTTGCAAGTATATAACTAGTTGAATCTCGCTTATAGCTTAAAAACTTCATGAGTTATAATGAAAAATGTGATTACTGGTTGCATAATAGGCTGAGTCAAGGGACACATACCCTATATTAACGTGACTGCAGCACAGAGCACTAAAACATTCTAGATTTACGACGATCGGTTGATAGTGCTGTGATTGTGTATATCAATTCAATCACATGTATTAGCCTCTAGTTAGTATGCTCATCTCATCTACGCCTGCAAGCTAAAAACATGCAGCACTGCATGGTTATTCACTCCTATGATTTTCATCGTTTACTGATGCGTTAGACAATAAGCCAATCACAGTTGTACCTTCATTTCAAATACATACACTGCCGCTGCCTGCCAATGTCTCATTTGTGCATATTGCTCACATCATGTGCACACGTTCCAGCGATAACTGTATGAAAACAGATATGCAACTGTTTTGCACGTTTTATCATACGGCAATATTGGATCATCAGGTTATCATTGCTGCCTGCCATCAGCTTCGTCATATGCATGTAGTACAAGCACATGACCGAACATAAGCAAGATATGTAACATATGGTGAACAAGAAAAAAAACAACAAGAAATAATAATGTCAAATATACTTAGTGTAAGAAAAAAAAAAAAGCAAGAAATTAATAATATTGCGCATCAAAGAAAAAAAAAAAAAAAAAAAAAAAAAAAAAAAAAAAAAAAAATATGTATAAAGAAAAAAAAAAAAAAAAAAAAAAAAAAAAAAAAAAAAAAAAAAAAAAAAAAAAAAAAAAGAAAAAAAAAGAAGAAAAA
>JASCZW010001706.1:0-68392 GCA_034211315.2 Aedes japonicus | reverse complement strand
TCTTCTTCGTTAGATTTATTATGTCATCCGCTGTTTGTCATATCTTCAAGCAACTTTATAGAATTCTGACGGTGTACCTACCATTATTGGGGCAAATGTATTTTCATATCATTTTGACCAGGCATACATTGCCACACCTTTCAGAGGAATGATTTCAAGATGCATGACGAACTTGCATGAGTAGATTCATAACTTGCCCAACAAAAGATTGCTCTAACTCTCATGTCAAAGATATAGGAGTTAGAGCAATGTACTGTTAGACAAAGTTGTAGGTCTACTCATGCACTACAAGTTCATCATACATCATATTATCAAATCGACCCTCTGAAAGGAGATATTGGCAAATGAATATGCCTGAGTCAAAAATGATAAGCCGCAACCCTGCCCCCAATAATGGTAAAATTTACCATCAAATTCCTCTCTGTGTAGGATATATTCAAATTTAGCAGAACTCATATGACAAACTAACGGATTGACGCGAAAATAAAAAAATCTAACGAGAAATTATTGTGATTAGCAATCACGTCCTGGTCAATTTCCGTGACAATCTCATGTGTTTTACTCTAAAATATATCCCCATAAAGAAAATCTACGTCAAAATTAACATCAAGCAACATTGCTCAATTTACTTGTTAGTTGTATCATAATTAAGAATATCGGCTACGGCTCATTTTATAGGTAGTCTAAATTAGAGTGCATAGAATAATCGGCTTATTATTTGTCGGCGATAAGGGTTTTCCTCGGGTTTACGAAAAACGAAAATATTTCTAGACAAAATCGTCAATAGGTCAGAAGTAAAAATTGTAAACAATGACTTTAAATGTAAATTTCCTGGAAATGCCTGGTTGCTAACGCCTATATCCACTACCGATGAGAAGGTAATAACTCCTTGTATCTGTTTCTGGTGCTATTTTGTTTGTGGAAGCAAGAAGATCCCAGAAAAATAGGCTGTCATTTTTACAACTGTTACTTTCGACCTTTTCACTATTTTATCAAGGAATAATATTTGTTATTTTAATGATATCGATTATCGAGGTAAATAAGATGGATAACTTGTATAAGTGTCACCATTGCACAATTTAAACACAATCACAACTACATAGGCAGGGCCCCGAATGCTGCCCGTAAAGTTATTCGACATCATTATTATTGCCTTCAAATTATTTTGGGTTTACTAATACAAATGTATTTGGTGATCTGTAACCCCTTCGTCACATATTCCACAGCCTCAGTTGTTTCCGTTGTTTCCTCAATGATTAAAATAATTAACAAAGGTGAATGAGTGAAGGATATAACTCAGCTTGACGAACGTAAAAGAGCTGATCACTGTCGTCCACTGTAGTAAGTTAATCAAAATTTGATTTTACTGCCATGGAATTTGCATTTTGGTTCAGAAAAATGTAAATAAGATAAAAAGGTTTTCCCATTTAGAACAGACTACAAAGATAACAAAACAAAATTTTCAACAGCGTTTTTTTTGTCTAACTGTTTTTTTTCCCTTCCAGATGGGTCCAATTTATATGCTTGACGAAGAATGTTTAAGATGTAGCACACTATCAATTCATTTAGAACCAGAGTAATATCTATTCACGCTAGTAGGCTACTCCCGTTTTCTGTAATGACAGAATATGATGGTGTTTATCGCCATCCCGAATTTGTATTATCCGTGGATTTGATTCCGATTAAGATCGTCTAGCTTCTTTTACATCGACCTTGGAATCAATCGTCATGATTGTAAATAAATCTAGTCGAATATTTAAAATGGTCCCATTTGCTTTGATAGATTTGTTCCATCGATTTTCTCGATAAACTAAACCCTTTCTTATTGTGTTTTATATACTGCACGCCAAAACATAGGCTGCTTCAAGAAAAAAATATCCTTAATTGTAACTACGACGGGAGATGAACCAGCCCTGGGCAGAAAAAAAGATTTTCTATTGATAATGACTGTTAATTTTGATAATTAATGTTAACATTTTCGTTAATTATTCTTTTTTATATTTATAGACATGAGTGAAAGAAAATATGAGTACTACGTCAACGCTGACTACGGATCACTGCAGGCACCATGGACTATGTTATCAGCTATGCATATTAGAGTATTGCGTCGATGTTTTTGAGATTAGTGCAGCAGTTTTTTTTTGTAAATCATACAATGCTGTTCTCGAAATCCAATGCTTTTAGCAAGGTCAGAGAACAGATGTGCGTCGGACAAAATGTGATTGCCATGGTATTGAAATATGACTGCAAAAAAATAGTAAAGAATGATATGAAGAAGGATTCAGGAATCGAATATGAAAGTTTAGAGAAAAAAAGCATTGATTTACATGAAGATAATAAAACTTAAACAGAAAGTTTTTTTATGGAGGAAAAAAAAATCTTAAAACCTTCGAATGGTTAATTCGTTTTTCATTTGTTTAAGTGAATAAAATTATAACATAACAACAACATCAAAACGTTGATTAATAGGCTTTATTTTAGAATATAAAAAGGCAATTGTTTAGCCTGTAAGTAATGTATATTATAATAATGAAAAGACGAGAAATAAATTTGACTAAAAACATAGGTTATTGATAGTGTTCAAAACGTCTTTAAATGAGTAGCGTACCATGAGTAAGAATTATAAGAAGACGTCTCTCTACAAACAATATTTCTTTACAAGTCCTTCACAGATGATTAGTACATTTTTAGTAGAAAACGTGGTGGTCGTATAATTTTTCAACGACAGTAAACAATGTTATGAACCTGTACCATTAGTGTCATAATGATTTCCGTTGACAGTTGTGCAATACATTATACCTGTAAACTGTTGTTGAAGGTTCAATTCCAGTTTTTAATCAATTTGACTTGCTTCTAAATGACATATATTAAGTGATATGGTAATAAAGTTTTGTATGTAATAATGTTGCTCCAAACTGTTATTTTCGATGTGTCTAATTCTTCCATGTTGTTTTATGCACCCATTTAAAAATGTTGCTGTCAATTCTTTCAGACTACTAACAGATTTTGGTTTTCTGTACGTGATTACAACACCAATCATAAAAGTACACGTTGCATGAAAAGGTTGTTTCAATCGTGTAAATTTACTGCCCTTCGAATGATACTACGTGTAAAATTAATCCTTCGTTTAAATTTGTGCATATCATCGCATTCATTTTATGTGCATGATATGTAGTTTAATTTTGCTTGGATTTTTCAAACTGTGCGGGATAACAAACTTAGGTAACTAAGAAGCATTGTGAAGGTCGCGAACACAACTAGGGTCAGTCGCGGGTTACTATACATCCGTGTTTTTTTTGGTCTTATGAAAAAATATTTAGAGTATGAGTTCTATGAATATACTGAAGTGGTTTCTTTAAGTGGAATGCCGATAATAATTGAAACCGTAAGGAACCGAATCTTCATGAGAGAATACAATACAAATTTTATCGACCTATGAGTTTTGAACATAAAAAATTAAATTGCTATTGACATGCTGGACATTTCTATAGTTATCACAGAACTAATTAATTCTAATTTCAAAAAAATTAAGATATCTACTCAAGGTTATACAACATTGTTTATTAAAATTACTGTCTTCAAAGTATAATGTTCACAAATGTAGTTGTTTTCAATAATTTCATGTTTCTACTTCGTTTCTTGTCGTCTAAATTATTCATTGAACTGCCAGAGATCCAAGGACTAGCCTCCCGGATCATGTTTTTTTCCAATTTCAACGGTAAATATTGAACATTTCCTCTGGCCACCTCACCTCCGCCATTCGCCATCATCCCAAAAACTCAAACCGCATTTCATTTGGGGTGCAAACATCTGCATGATTCACCATCACCACCTCCACAAGGCGCAGAAATGGACTTAGGAAGAGCGAAGAAAAAAAATTCCTTCACTTTCCTTTGCGCTCACTTCCTTTATCGCTCCCATAAATTATCCCAAATGATGTAATAAAGTCTATGAGATGACTTTGGGCCACTCTCGGGGACCCGGTGTCTATCCCTCGCAAAAGATACCTTCAGGAGAGCCAGAGCAGCAGCCGTCTATTCAAATTGGGAAAACGGAAGAGAAAATATGCGGCAAGCATAAAAGGTAGAGATACAGGAAAATTGCATTCGCCCCCGCTGAAAGTGGCGCTAGATTGGAACTCCCAAAGTTTAGTTGCAGCTTCCATCTTGGCCAATGTTTTCCCATTTTTTTTTTCGACACAACTATACAGTAGCAGTTTTGGGAAACCTTCCGAAAGTGATAAGGGATATCCCGTTGAGGGTCGCAGACACAAAAAAAAATTCAATCGAGAAACAGTGGATTTAAAGTTTTTCCTCACAAGACAGAAAGGCGAAACTAGGGAAAACTGGCAGATTGGTTACCCGGGGCCTTCGATCGCCTGGTCAGTTTAGTGGAAGTTCAGGTTCGTTCGATCAAATTGATTGAGATTGGAATTGAATTTGTGGCCCAAAGAACTTCAAAGTTGAGAGCAAGTACAAGTTTGCGTAAGATCGACAAATCCGACCTTCAAGAAGAACCAACTCCTGTTCATCACCGATTGCAAGAAGGAAGAATTTATGTTCAACCGAACTTAATTTGTTTCGAATAACTCTACTCCGAGTGGCTGCCTGACTGAAGGATCGCCCTAATACAATAAGTTGGCCTCGTAAGTAGATTTTAATGCGGATTTTCGTTTTCTCAGCATTTGGCTACAGAAGTGGAAAATTTGTCCCCCGTCCCTTCCAACCCAACTGTTTCAAATCGGACAGGACAAACCGAGCCGTTTCTACGATAAATTAAACGATTCTCGGTGAAAAGCTTATTTAGCCGGTGGAAGTGATAGCAAACGAGAGAAGTGGGACCCATCTTGAAAGTTGTGAATAATTTGCTTGATTTAAATCGTGTCCTCCAGCGAATTCGCTCCGCTGCGGGAGGGGCAAGATGGACGAGTGCCAGGAAAATCGGCAATGCGGAACGAAGAATTTTGATCATTTTAAAAGTACTCTTTTTTTTGGCTGCCCGTTTGTCCGCCGGGTTGCACATCTGGTGCTCCTGCTTTGGGATTCTGAATCGTGCCCTCGGAGTGGAGAGAGGCACGAACTTTCATGGAAAGTGGCTTGTTGTTTGCGTCTCCAGAATGGCTTACTCGTTTTCATTCTTGTCTTTCACTCTCAATTGCCGTCATTTTTATTTTGTGTCCTGGGATCCTTGCGTCCTTTGTCTGGGGCCAACCAAAATGTGCGACTATAAAAAATAAGGAAACTTAGGGACAACGATAGCGATTACATGGCCGGATCTGGAGGGGTCGGGTGTAGCGAAAACATCTCGATAATGTGAAGCATTCTTGGAAGCTCTTATGGTTAGCAGAGAGCTTGTGATAGCGAGTATGGTGAGATGTTTACTTTGAATCAAATTGATAGAGTGACAGTACGTGATGGGGTACAGTTTTAAACTTGTACATACTGTAGCTTTGCTCAAATTTAGTGGCACACAGGATTCTTCTAGAGAATAGATGATAACTGAGAACGTATTCAACGAAGCGATTACCAGCATTATCAATGTGAAAAGCACACGGATAAAGTGTGTATTCCATAAAATTGGCACATACACATTTACTCACCAAAATTAAACCGATTACCATTTTTTCTTTCTTGGAATTTACGGGGAATGAAAAACTACCCAGAAAAACATAATTAATTTTAACAAGCGCGTGAAACTTCCCCTCGTTTAATTCCAAGCCAAAGGAGGCGTAAACAATGCAATTGGTTGTAGTCTTTGATGCGCCATACACCATTGTTTGCAATCTTTTTAACAATAGGCTTGATTCAGGTGTTAACGGGTGGCAACTAAAATTTTGGAATTTCTTTCACAAGCTGTCAAAAAAAGACAAACATAGTTGAAGAAGATCTGATCTATTCAAATAAAAGATACATTGTCCATTGTTGAAAAAAAATTAGTGAACATTTGAAAAACGGTCCGTAATCGGATGTTCGGCGAAGCTCTGTTTGATGTCGGAACAGGAGCGTTGTGCGGCCTCCATGTCAACTTTGCGAATACATCTCGTGATTCTACCAATCAACTGTTTGCAATTCGTGGCTCTCCAGTTATTTTTGTACACCAGGAACTCAAACCCTCGAAGAAATCTTCGATTGGGCGACACTGAGGCAGATTTGTCGGGTTGTGGTTTTTGGGTACAAATGGGTATTCACGATTGTGTTTTTATGGCGTAATGCGATGACGCTTTATCCGGCCAAAACACGTATTGTCCATCAGCATGATGTTTTTGTAGAAACGGGATCAAAATTGTCTTCAAACATTCGTTCTGGTACACATCTTGATTGATTGCCAAACCAGAGGGCTTGAACCATGGCTTAGAAATGCCTTTCTCGGAAATGGCAATGTACAGCATCACTTTCTGTTCAAACTTATGCTTAAACTTATATTTTATGTTCGGAGGTGTAGTTGAACTATCCGTTGAATAGTATCGATCGTTTCCGGGAATCTGCGTCTTCGAAAGAGGGAAGTAGCTTTCGTCGTCCAAAACAAAACTTTTTCCGGAATAATTTTTAATCAACCAACGGCATTGGGATTTCAGCGTTGAAATCTGTGCATCAGTATATTCCGGGGCTCGTGTCTTCTTTCGGCACTTTATTCCGACTCTTTTCAATGTTTTGCAGATGTACTGGTGAGAACAGTTGAACTTTTTTGCGGCATCCCGTTGGCTCAGTGAATCCTTGTTGTTGAAGGCACGAGAAAGAGAACGAAGTCCTTTTGCGTCCATAATTTTGGCTGATCTTCCACTACTTTGCTTGCGAGCAGTTGTTGGTGATCTTAGGATATGGTAAACAGCCGAAGTCGCAACATTTTCGCTTTTAAAATGTGCGAAATACTTCTTGTTTCGACGGCATTTTGAGCAAAACTGAGCAAGCATAAACAAAACAGAAAATACTAGCAGTAAGAGGAGAGAAAGAGCTTACGCATACACACTCTTATTTCTCTCTGAGCTCGTTTGTTGTTGAGCATAAAGGCCTCGAAAAAATTGCAAAATTTTAATTGCCACCCGTTATCTGGCTTAAATATACATAAAATATCCCATTATTTTCTGCCAAACCTAGTATTCCCTTTATTTGCATTAGATAACGCAGAAAATTAAATGTTTCTTTTCATCTGTGTACTAATGAGTTACTAATAAGTTTGGGAAGTCTTCATAATTGCCAGAATTTTTAAATTGGGTTAAGTTCCGGTGAATTTGGTGGGTTCATTTCTTTTGGATTAAAACTGACTCCGTTCACACGTGATTCAGTTCACGGTGTATTTTGGTTTGTTCTCGAATTCAGAAAGCGGCTCTATGAGTGGACAGCAATTTATTGCTAGAACGGATAGAAACAGGGATGCCATATTCACAGACATGTCTGTAAATTTGCAGACTTTTCATTTTTGTTGCAGACTTTTCTAACGGTGCAGACATTTAGCAGACATTTTATTTATGTTGCAGACTTTTACAGACATTTGAAATATTTTTTCAATCCCATATTTAGGTATTCTCTGAACTTCGAATTTAAAACGTACAAGGATCTGAACGGTATTGTAGATACGGTAAGAAGCTTCGTTGAAATATTTTTTTAATTATCGTAGGTATCATTTAAAGTAGAAATCCTTGAAGAAACGAAAGCTGTGGGCCCCTTGAAGACACAATGGGCCGGGAGATAAGTATCGTATAGGCCCTTTTCGAGGTAACATGGACTACTTATGATAGTGTTCAATCCCATGTGAAAAATTATTGTCAAAGCGTTGGTAATATTGGTCCTTTGCCATTAAGTCACAACGAAAGTCAAGAAATTGCCCGTAAAAGGGGTTGCTGAGTTTGTTGTTCTAAAGCCCAGATAGCTGCTACTCGGGGGACAGAACAACAGAAAAAGTTCTGAGCTATTGAAATAAAAACTCTGAATTTTCCAAAGTACTACAAAATGCATCATTTCAGTACATTTGTACTAGGGATTTAGAAATATATCCCTGAATTAGTCCTAGATTCCAAGAAGTATAGAGAGAAAAGTCCCACCATTTAGGATACATTCTGGAAAAAAGTCTAGAAGAAGACTTCCCAGAGCTTCAGGAAGATAATTTCCGAGGAAGAAACTTCCTCGAAAAAAACTTCTCCGATGGACAGGTAGAAACTGCTCAGAAGTATTGGAAGCAAGCGGTTCAAGCAAGAAGAACCTACAAAAATTCAGAACCGAACATTACCGAAGTTCAAAAATCCCCAAAAATCAGGAGAGGAGAGGAGAGGACGAAGAGGAGGGAAGAAGACTCTTTGAAGTTAGGAACTTTCAGAGGTTTTGGAGTTCTTCCCAGAAATTCAAGATTGAACTTCCCAGAAATTCAGAAAAAAACTGCCCCAAATTTTAGATGGGAACTAACCAGGACGGGGAATTACCTTTAATTTCTCAAAATATCAGGAAAAAAATCCTTACAGCAAAATTTCAGAATAAACATTTCTCCAAATTCTTTAGAGAGAAAAGAATGAATCTTTACAGGAGCATTGGAGGCACTTCTTTCTAATATGAGCACGAATTTTCCAATAGTTCCAGAACAAACTTCCTCAATGTTTTGGAGAACACTTCCCAAAAGTTCAGAAGAAATTTGAAGGAAAAATTTAAAGGAATTTTCCTGAAAGTTTTGGAGACGGCTTTCCCAAAGTTTCAATAAAAATGCCGTCGCAGGTCAGGATGGGACAAATTAGAAGTTTGGGAAGAATAAGCTCAAGAATAAAATTCTCAGAATTTCAAAAAGAAACTTACCAGAGAGGGCACTACCTGTAGGATCAAGAAATAATTTTTCCAAAAATTCAGTAAAGAACTCCTCAGAAGTTCACAAGAGGTCTTTTCAGAAGTTCCGAAGAGACCAAAAGTTTAGTTGGAACTACCCAGAAGTGCTAGAGAGCTTCCCTAAAGTTTCTAATCGAACATTCCAGCATTTAAGAATGAGAACTTCTCAA
The DNA here is from genome assembly GCA_034211315.2 of Aedes japonicus. NCBI lineage: Eukaryota > Metazoa > Arthropoda > Insecta > Diptera > Culicidae > Aedes > Aedes japonicus. Next base: position 59,418 of record JASCZW010001706.1, on the reverse strand, counting down.
AGTTCACAAACTCCTAGAAGGTCAGGTAGATACTTTTGATAAATCAGGAAGAAACCTTTGGGGGAGCTTTCTAGTAGTTTAAACAGGAATTTCTCAGAAATTCAGGGACAAACATCCCCGAAGTTCAGGAGAATACTCCTCGGAAGCTCAGAAAAGAACTTCTCATCAGTTCCGGAAGAAACTTCTTACAACTTCAATAATATTTTCCAAGAAATTCTGGAGTGTATTTTCCCAAAGTTTGGTGGAAATTTCCCTCGTAGTTCAGGATGGGACTCATCAGAAGTTTAGAAAGTAACTATGTTCAGGAAAAAAAAACTTACCAAATGTTTCTAGAGTGTGAGATTGGGTTCTTGAACGTGAATATCGAAGAAAATAAAAAGTGACTGTCAAGAAGTCCATGAAAAAAATTTGTCTGAAGTTCAGGAGGAAACATACAATCCAAGAAAAAGAAGCAGAAACGCTTACATAATCACACATATAGCCAAAATGACATTACTCGCTCTTTTATTACGTCTTTTCGTTGAAAGAAGACTAATTTTGTAAAAAACAATAACAGACTTTTATAGACAATCCCAGACATTTCAAATTTTTTTCACAGATATTTGAAAAAAATATCTGGCATCCCTGGATAGAAGTGAAGAGAAAGTATAGAAAGTTATGAATAGCATAACGGCAGGCAAGTTGAAAACGAGCGGAGGGCTTTTGAACGGTAGTATACCCTAGCAAAGGAAAATAACAATCTGATTTCATATAAGTAACAAGTTCTGTTATCCCAGTTATCGTTTAGATTTCCGCTGTTATCGCATAACAAATTTAGCTATCACCATTGGCAAATTTTGTTATCATTTGTTATCATTTTGAACACACTATTTTTCAAAACGTTATAGGTTGACTTGTTCAACTATAAATATTACCAGCATTTTTGAACAAGAAATTTTGCTCCTAATCAAAATATTTTTTTCAGTTATTAGCATGAGAATTTGATTTCAAATGGTTAACATATTTTGAAACGATTTCAATAAGTTTTTTACAATACAGGATTTGTTATCAAGTTGTTCACAGTGATAACAAAATAAGTTATTATTATGATATTCAACGAGTATTTTTTTGTTTTCATTCTTTATTTTGGCTGTTTATTCAGCCTCAATGATAACATATTCAGTGATAAAAAAATGATAACCTGGTATTAAAAACTTATAATTAATTTGGTATGATCCTTTGCTCGGGTACCGACCGGGCACATAATCTTTTACCAAGCTATCCCAGTGCAGGGTACTTTTAAATGATAACCAATATGTTTTGATATGTATCTTTTTGCACGTAAAATTCTGTTATTTATTGATTTACAAGTCTCAAAATTTCAAACTGTATAATCTACGTCAATCGGTCGTGTGTTATAAAATTTCAAAATGAAAGTTCCTGTAAATTTGTATTCATTCATTGGCTCTCCCTCACCTAATAGGTAAAGACGAGGGTTTCTTACCATACTGGCCACTTAGGATCACCCTCCGGAGTCCGAGTTCTTCCAGAAAGGTGGCCATATTCAACATCGTTGCCAAAACCTGGCTTGCGACACATCCAACTTCATGATTTTGCAAAACTACGTCATGAACAGACATTGTGAGGATTCCTGGATATCAAACATCATGATCGATATTGAATCGATATGGATCAATATCCTTCGCTCCGCAATGCTTGAAGTATTAGAGGCACTTAACATATTACACACTTAGAAATTATGAATTTTACACGAGACGTAATTCATGTTTGTAAAAAGTCGGGGAACGTAAAGAAAGATTTCGTGTAAAATAATGTCTCCTGAGACTGACACATACGCAATTCGACGAAAGACGTGTTTGATTGAATTTATTTTCGCATCTCTTTGAACTCATTCTTATGTTCTAAAGGACGCTTGCATGTGTCGGTCTCAGGAGACAGAAATTTACATGACATTTTGTTAGTGTCTAGTATAATTCACACTATGATGAAGTTTGATCATGAAGTTTGATATGCAACATGTCATGTTTTGCATCTAAAAATATTGTGTCCGAAACTACGGATATGTTTAAGATGTACAAACTTGGAGATTTTTGTGATCTTTGTGAGACGTTATTAAGCCAGTTTTGTGGACGGACGATCGATAACAAACCAAATCTTTAAATTGCGGCAGATCCTCCAAAAGCTTCGCAAATAGTGAGTTCCTAAGCACAACCTATTCATCGATTTCAAGGCCACATACGATACTATTGATCATGATGAGCTATGACAGATTATGTACGAGATCGGTTTCCAGAAAACTGATAAGGCTGATCTGGTCCGATGGATGGTAGATCTCGATGCTATGTAAAGGGGTGTGTTATCGGACTCGTTTAAATACGCAAAGAACTTCGGCAAGGCGATGGTCTTTCCTACCTCCTATTCAATATTGCACTAGAAGGTGCTATGAAACATGCTGAAGACGTTGACATTGTCGTAAGAACGTCCCAGGCGGTTACTGAGCAGTTCAAAAGGCTTGAACGAGAAACAGAAAAGGTTGGATTAAGGGTGAATACGTCCAAGACTAAGCATCTGCTGGTAGGAGGACCCAAACGCGATCGCAAAGGCAGAACTGTGATAATTGACAGAGATAAGTTTGAGGCGATAGATTAGATCTCGAACCATTGGTTACGTAGGATAAGCAACAGAGAAATTTGGAGGCGCATAATAGCCGGAAGTCGTGCTTACAACGAAGTTCACAAGACTTCAAGGTCTGGTGAATTTCACTCCTGTACTGAGTGTACAACACGCTGATAATACCGGTACTTTTCGACAGGCATGAAACGTGGAGAATGATTGAAAAGGATCTACAAGAACTTGAAGTTTTCAGACGATGTGTGCTTAGGACCATCTCTGTCGGTGTATGTGAAAACGATGTATACAGGAGGAAAATGAACCATGAGCTGGAGTTACTCTATGGGGCGAACTATACGCTGTGTTTGCCTGGAATTCGTCCGGTACAAGACGCAGTAAGGGGCTATTCATAAACCACGTAGACTTTTATAGGGGGAGGGCGGGTTTGACCAAAGTCCACGCTCCATACAAAAATTCAAAAAATTGTATGGAGAAAAGTCTACGAGGGGCGTAGGGGGTGGGCCTGAGATTTTCAAAAATGAGTATACGTGGTTTATGAACAGGCCCCAAGCTAGGTGGCTCGAACAAATTGAGCAGTGAAGGTCTTCACGTGCATAAACGAAAACCGTCTTCCCAAGCAACAGAAAATTGTCATAGTGGTGGAGTAACATGATTGGGGCTTAATTGAGTCGCATTGAAGTTGTTTTAACTAGCTTACAACATGTGTGTTGCTAGAGTTATGTTTTTTACGCAAGCTTTGCAAATGCATAAAGGTTTTTAGATCCAACCTAATGGGTAGGTTTAAAAACAAAATCATCAATCATTTGATAAATTGTAAGCACGGTACAAATGTGCGGATAATCCTTGAGGTCTACATTTGTTCAGTTTTCGTATTAATTTACTGTAATGATTATAAAATTAAAAAAGACTACTGGAAACTCTAGTATTTTTTGAGACCTTATGTTGGAATCAATTTGATACTGATGTTTGATATTGTTTATTCGACTTAACAAAAAAAAATCTTAACAAAGATGAGCTTTTGCGTCCACTATAATCGGCAATATATGAAATGTCCCAGAACTTGACACAATGTATAATCCAATTTTTGTATGTTTTGTGATGCTCCTTTTATGTTCATAACATTGAACAGAAATTCACACTTCTTTTTTGTGCTGTGTAGTGTAAGTGCTTCTACACAACATTGGTAAAAAGTATCATTAGCATCAATGGAAATAAATAGCATACCAGACCTACAATTCTTTCTTACGATAGAGTCAATCCCAACAAGCTTAGAACGTTGCAGAGAACTTTTAGCCTGCTACAAAGGAAAAGCTACATTAAGGGACACTTTCATAGATAATTTACCTACACAGAATAACAAAATGATCTTTAACAAGCGCGTAAAATTTCCCCTCGTCTAATTTCAAGCCAAAGGAGGCATACACAAGGAAATTGTTTGCAATCCTTCTTGCGCCATACAACAATGTATGCAATCTTTAATACAACAGGCTAGATTTAGACGTTATCTGGCTTAGATTTACATGAAATATTCAATTATTTGATATCAAATCTAGCATGCCCTTAATTGCAATAGATAACGCAAAAAATTATATGTTTCTTTTTATCTGTGTAGCAATCAACCTTTGAAACGTCTTCTTAGAATATAAAATTTACTTCCCTGTTTTTACGGCTTAGGGTTTGATGCAAACTAGCCCATAGCTATCTTAGCACCAAATTCAATTCGATGGTTCCTTCTGGCCTGGCATATTGCATTAGGTGTATCATCTTACGGCAAGGGTAAGGTTTCAAATGAAAATTTGAAAAATAGCAACCTTCAAAAAAAAAGTAGTTCAGCCTTTATCACCAATGACTAATCTTTGTCTTACGAAACACCTGAACAATTCTAATTCATGTTTCTTGCTTTTAATTTCATTCTCTCCCGACAGAATGATCAGTGATGGTAGGCGAAAGACTGATAATGGCAGATAAGGCGCGCTACTCCACTCAGGAGACTATCCAGGTAAGTGATGTCAGCAATTTTCCGTTCGTAAATCCGTCATACTGTAATATGGGCCAGCGAGCGGTACTTTTCCAGCCAGAATTTATTCCAGAAGAGGCTTTTCAAAATTCGCCAACCGTATATTTTCCTCCCGAACAAATATTTAGGACACATTATTTTGCACTACGAAGTAGCTGACAGCAATTCAACAATGGCACTACTGCTGCTGCTGCTGCACGAAAAAGATGTCAGTTTTTGCTTCCGGTGACTGGCTAAATACAAATAACAAGTGGTTGGAAACATTCTCAACGTGGACTAAATATTCATAAGCAGAACAGTTGCTGGGTACAGCTTATTCTGCTCGCGGCCTTAAAACAATGGGAAATGCTCCTATGTAGTGCTGAGAGGGCACAATTTCCACATCACTAACAAAGCAACAGCAACAACGTCAACATCGTAAAATGAACGAGAAGCCTTGGCGGAGAAATTCTTCTTCGCCCAAGTTTCCGATTCGTTTGTTCATTGAATTTAAATTAGCCTTATTTCCATCATAAATCTTTATAGTCCTTTTCCGACCCCCACGACTTGTTTCCCTTCTCAGACTCTACCCTCTGCCACCCACAAAGTAGGCGGAAAAACGGCGGCACAAAACTGTGCGATCAACAGTCAGTCAGCCTACTACTGCATGTACATGGCTCATGGAGTGAAAAACAAGAATATTCAACAAATTGAAGAAACATTAATTCCCAAGGCTCCGCCGGATTTCGTCTGGCCATTTGAAGGATGATTGTTTTTTCTTGTTTTCGGTACGGAAAGAAACTTGCTCATAACTCTCTGATTTGGATGATTGAAAGAACAGGGGTATTTTGACATCCTCGGGAGAATTCCCAAACAACTTCCTACCCAAACTATAACGAATGTTCCTTCATTGATTATGTAATTGAATTAACAAATTATCTTCCTCCCCTTTTCCCGGGCTTCATTACTAATTCAGCAAACATCAGCATAGAAAACAATTGTCGTTTCATTGACTGGCCAAGCTCCTGCGTGCGTCTTGTTTCACTCCTGCTCCTCTTGCACCTTGACACCCACAAAACCACAGAAATATAAACATACACACATTCACCGGAAATGGCAGCTTGCGAGAAAGGAGTTGGTATTCATTCCAACACTTGGTCCCCCCCAAAAGGTTCCCCTTTTTCTCGAAGTGTAACTTTGCATGTTGGATTGTAATTTATTTACACCGAGGCAAAAGTTGCTCCTTAACAATTCGGGAAGGGAGGGCAAACAGTGCAGAAGATACCGATAAGCAGCTGTATCTATGCTGGAAGTAGCAGCAATTGTGACGATGCCAGCCAAGAAGATGAAAGTAGGGTTGAAATTCCAAGGCGGGTTGCATAATGACTAAATAATAACTCGCTCACTTTCCCTTTTGTGCTATTCCGACGCTTTTGCTTTAAGATGTGTTGCAAGGTTGTTGCCGGGAAGTTCGTGCAGAGAATCTTTTCTCGGAAGTTTGCTCCCCGTCTAGGTCCGGAGGAGTCGCAGGAATAGCAAATGAGACGACTGTGCGCGGATGGAAGTGCAATCGATGGGAAGAGGATAGGTTGTCTTGGTTGTTTACATAGATAAGGTAATTCCGAAAGTGAGCCAGGCAAAAGAACAATTACCGTAAAATATTTCAGTCAGCAAATTATTGCGCTCGGGCGGAAAAGTTTGGCAAATGGGTTTCTGGAGCGGATGTGCTGCTAGCGGCTGTCGTTTTAAAATCTGGAAATGTGTTGTGAGGAATTAATTATGGCGTGAATTTTGTTTACCGTAGCACGGGAGATGCAATCGAGCATTTTGAAGGTCAACATACTAGAATATAGGTTTGGATTTTTTTTATACAACATGCTACTAAATGTATTAATATGTAAATTTTAAATTGTAATCTCAATTTCAGTGAGCCATATAAGGCGCTACAACCTTGGCAAATTATTGCCAGACTTTTGGCTCAAATGCCAAAAGCCCACCCATAGGCAAAAGGAGCATAAACTAATCTTTCTAGCATCTATGCTCCCAACGATAAAATACAAATTATCACATTATATTACTTTTTATGGAAGTGTTATGTACGGAAGGTTAACGATTTCTTCCTTCCTTTGATTCGGAGTAGTAGAGCAGTTTCAGTTATTGAACTATCTCTAAATCGTGTCCCAGTAAGTCTAAGCACGATTGGTAAATATCAATATGAGCCTGGTTCCTACTTAAATTAAGTTTTTATTGCACTGTTATGTTCTCTACAAAGTTCTTCTAGTGTTCAACATGACATTTCCGAGAACCATTTAACCGTACGCCAAAGTGCGAACTTTTGAGTTAACACTTTATCAGAGCCCAAAAGTTTAAATTGGTCTTTCCAGGTGGATAGTTTGAAGGATTCATCTTCTCAGATACACGGAGAAAAATCCGTGCCCAAATCCGTGAGCTTTAGTCATGAATTCGAGAACAAGCTAAAATACACCGTGAACCGAATCACGTTATCACGAAAAAAAAAATACCGTTTGAAAGGAAAAATCCTAAAAACGTGAACTAGTTCACGGTTCGTTTTCATTTTCGGGAACGCTTTTTTCTGTGTAGGAGTTTGATTCCGTTGGCTATGTACCAGACTACCAAGTCCTGAAGCCAAATCCGGCCAAAACAGTAATGGATTTTAGAAAGTGTAACCTGTAACTAGAAATGAGAAGAAAAATTAAAAAATTTTTAATGCTTAAGTTTGGGAATACTTGGAGTGGCGCCTGCTCCCCATGATCCGGAAGCATAATAATCCAGTACTAGAAAAAAGAAGAAAAATTAGTATTTTCCATTTCATTCCAACTACCTTTATCGCTTATCTTGACAAATACGCGTATTCCGTGTACAATGTGCATACTTCTTCAGTGTCGTGTACTTATAACTCGGCAGTACTAACAACTAGTACACGACATTGAAGAAGTCTGCACATTGTAAACGAAATACGTCTTACACAGATAAAAAGAAACATTGAATTTTCTGCGTTATCTAATGCACATAAATAAAATGCTAGTTTGGCAGAAAATAATGGGATATTTCATGTAAATTTAAGTCTGATAGCACCTGAATAAAGCATGTTGTATGAAAGATTGCATACATTGTTGTATGACGCATGAAAGATTGCAAACAATTTCGATGTTTAAGCTTCCTTTAGCTTGGAATTAAACGAGTGGAAATTTTACACGCTTGTTGAAATAAATTATTTTCGTTTTAGTACCGATTTTCGATTTGAACCGATTTAAACCAACAGTAAGTATGCTATTGGGGCCACTCACAAAGTGTGATTGTGGTTTTTCATTGGGAATACAAAGTGGTTTTTAATAATGCTCAAGAACCGACTTTGACCGGTTTAAACCAACAATAGGGATGCTATTGGGGCCACTCACAAAGCGTGATGGTGGTTTTCATTGGGAAACTAGAAAATGTTTAATAATACTCAAAAGCCGATTTGGCCGGTTTAAACCAACAGTAAGGATGCTATTGGGGACACTCACAGAGTGTGATAGTGGTATTTTATGAGGAATACAAGTCAATTCATCTCAACGCCTGAGAGCCAACTTGGGCCGATTCACACCAACAGTACGGATGCCGCTGTAGTCACTTAAAAAATGCGACAGTTGTTTATTTGTTCCAAGAAAGGGTGGCCCGACGAGCATGACGAACGAATAATTTGGATCACAAAACACTCGCGCAACCAACAAAAGGCAACCGAAACAATAGACAAAACTCCTCGCCCGATAACAAAATATTGCGGAATGAAGTGCCGACACAGCCGATTCAACCAATTAAACTGATTGTCGACGCAAAACTATTAAAAATAAATTTTATTAGTATAAATACAACGGGTAACAATTACTTGTCTTGCTCCATTTCCTTGAGAACACTTACTACCTCACGAGTCGCCTGTACCCAACTCCGCAGGCGTCCATTCAGTTTCTCACTGAAACCGTTCCATATAATGACTTAAAAACTTTACCGCAAACAACAGAACGAACACTCTTTTTGTACCAAGCGGCTTATTCAGCCGCACACAACTTCTTCTAAAAATAATGGATACAGAGCTTTGCCTGATAGTAAAGGCAGGTCGCAACAAAGCATCAAACACGCACTCACGCCACCAAACAATAAATGCTGCCTTCACATCATTATTTTACTTCCCACAATCACACACGCTTTTGGTCATTAGTTATTGCCACACCTTACCGGCTGTTTTATTGTTCTTCTCGTTTCACTATATCATACAAAAACACGTCCGCTTGGGCCCGAAGCTTACTTCGATCTCCTTTATTTTTATTCACATCATTGAGTGCAAAAACTTGATGGACGTCGATCAAACCTTGTAAAGGAGAATATATAATCGCACAGTGCTTATTTTGATTATTTTGACAGCTTTCCCTGTAGCTGATTTTACGCTTGCATCGTATAAGGTTTTTTGCTGTTCAATCACCTCTCCACATGCAGAGGAATGAATGATTTGTTTTCGTCCAAATGATTTCCCTTCTTACTTGCACTGCTTTGATCTAATTGGCGCTGTAGTGTTCTTACGTTAAACGTCACTAAGCCTAATGCTAGTTGGAATTGACGGCACCGTTTTTACACACAAACACACACACACACACACACACACACACACACACACACACACACACACAAACACTGAGACAGTTTTCATGAAATTTTTCGTTGGAGCGAAAAAAATGTGAAAATCTTCCATGTTTCACGTACAAGATAGCCATTGGTAATGGGACTTTCCTACAGGAGTCAAGGCGGATTGATTTGTACATTCTGCAGTTGTTGTTATGCATAGACCTAACGGCAACTTTGCACATCCAGAAGATTTATTGCAACTTGGGATTACTTTTGTTATCCTACTTTGAAGGTTTTTTCGTTCTTGTGTTAATACCACCGACAAACCGACATCAAACTCAATCTTCATTTTTGATCAATGAATAACAATCAATTCAAATGTGCAGCGATCCCATCTGTCAAAACGTATAGAATAATTTTATCTAGATAATACACAGAAAAAAATAATTAATTTTAACAAGCGCGTAAAATTTGCTCTCGTTTAATTTCAACCTAGCCGGCGTCGGTGGTGTTGTGGTAAGCGTGACTGCTACTGGCACCCCAGTGGGTCTGGGTTCAATCCCAGTCGACGTCGGTGGTTTTTCTGAGGCGAAAAAAATCTTGGTCACGTCTTCCTTCGGAAGGGAAGTAAAGCCGTTGGTCCCGGTTCATAGTCATGAGTCGTTAGGTAGGGTCCAGGTGGTGGAGTCGTCTCCTGGCGTCGGTGATTGTCACCATGTGAGGAAATAGGCCGACGGAAAATAAAACAGTAAAAAAAAATTTCAACCTAAAGGAGGCGTAAACAGCGAAGTTGTATGCAATCATCCATACTACATACAAAAATGTTTGTAATCTGTCATACAAAAGGCTAGATGCAGGCGTTATCTGACTTCAATTTACATGAAATATCCCATTAATTTCTGCCAAATATAGCATTTTATTTATGTGCATTAGAAAACGCATAAAATTCAATGTTTCCTTTTATCTGTGTATTAATTTTGAGAAGATGACTCTGAACCCTATTCCTCTAAACTCCACCAAGAGTCTGACGTTGCCTGTATCCCCCGGATTCCAGGGAAAGTGACTACTTCGGGAGGAGGCTGTGCTCATGCACTTCTCTTGTTAACAGGCCTAGTTAGACGCGCTAGTTCGCTGATCTCATCACCATTAAACTTCTGCTACTGCGCCTCCGGTAGTAGATGTACTACTCATCTTGTTGACCAGTTGGCTGCCGAAGTCGGTCCAGCGATGTCGGTTGAAGGGTGATTTCCAGGCGCCCCGACGACCCTGAACTGGCGGTTCGTCACAATCGGTGCTACTCGGCATACTCCCCGACGGTGGAGATAGCCTACTCCGGCGGAGGGTTCTCCGACGAAAGAATATCTCCCGAAACCGTTAACGAAAGTGATATGCTTGCTTCAATGTTGTCCGATATTGTCAAGGTCGGTCCAGCGATTCCGGTTGGAGGATTGCTTCCGGTTTCCTGGTGCCCCGACGACTCATGCCGGTGACTCGCTACGGACTACTCAGAATAGTCCTCGACGGTGGATCCATCCTAATCCGACGAAGAGTTTCCTGGCGGTGGAAGTTCTCCAAAACCGATGCAATCCGGGCAGATGTCTAGGTCGGTCCAGCTGTTCTGGTTGGAGAATGACCTCCAGTCCACAGGCACCCCGACGACCGATTGCCCGTGCTTCTTCACGATCTAATCAGACTAGTCCCCGGCAGGGGACCTAGCCTACTCCGACGGAGAACTTCCCGACGACGAAAGTTCTCCCAAAACCGTTTTCTAGATGTTGATACGTGGCGCTCGGTCTAGTCCCCGGCGGTGGATCTAGCCTACTCCGGTCGCGCCCGATGGTGCACTTTTTCTTCTCTCATACACATGCTGGCGAGTACCCAGGTCGGTCATCGACTCAAAACCTGTACTGCTACGTCACTTGTCGCTGCTCCTCTCGCCACCTTCGTTGCAATGCAGACATAATCTGAACGACTGTTCTGTTCACCGCGTCTCATTTCTCTTCGTCAGCACACATTTTTTGAACAATGTTGTTCACGTTTACGTCGTCACCGACGATAGATCTCATGCTGTTTCGCACGTTCTCAAACCGCGGACATTCGAAGACATCGTGCTCAGGCGTTTCCTCTGCATAACCACACGCGTTGTAGGACGGCGATTTCGCGTGGCCGAACCTGTTCAGATACTTCTTGAAACAGTCATGACCGGACAGAAACTGCGTCATGTGGAAATTTACATCACCGTGTGCTCTGTTGACCCATCTCGATAGGCATGGAATTAGCCGGTGCGTCCATCTGCCGTTATCAGCGTTATCCCACTGCTGCTGCCACTTTCTTAAGGTGTTAGCTCAGGCAGTTCTTCGGACACCTCCCCAAGCAACACCAAGTCATCATAATAAGTTTCAGCGACTTGAATGTGGCTTAACTGAGTAACATTGATGTAATTTTGACTGGTTTGCAACAAGTGTGCTACTAGGGTCTTGTGCCTCGTTGTCTATAGCACTCACTATCTTCTTCTAGTAGAAGATTTATGGGGATCATTCCCATAGGCGGAGCTGGATAATCAGTCTGGAGGGGGCCTGGAGGGGGCCTGCCCGAAGGATTTTTTTTCGTTTTTAGGAATATTTAAAAGAGCGATGAAAGTAGCGTAAGGACAGGCTATTTTTATTGATGAATCAGAACATCTTTAATCGAATTATTAGGTCTAAACACAGGGCAGACTGAGCAGCTATAACATGTTATAAGAATATCTTGATGATGAATTTCTTAACTAGAAATTAGAAGAAAAATTAGTATTCTCCATTTAACAAAAAAAATATAAAGACTTAGTCGAGTTATAAGTACGATACACTGAGGAAGTCTGCACATTGTAGACGAAATACGCGTATCTGTCGAAGATAAGCAAAAGTAGTTGGAATTAAATGGAGAATACTAATTTTTCTTCTAATTTCTAGTTACAGGCATTCCACTAAACAGCTCAAACCCGCTAGGGTTCATGATCAGTACAGTTAATCAATACGGAAACTGAACAATTGTAGACTTTTAGTTTTAAACGCACATTTGTATCGTGCCTAATTCCTCTAGTAAAAGTCCCCTGGAAAATGGTTTCAGGAAAGCATACATTTTCGGAAAAAATGAGGACAGAGATCCGTTTTGGAAAATTTGTCATTCAGAAAAGTGGCCTTTGAAAAATGGCCGCTAGAAAATTATCTCTGGGAAATGTATTCCGGGAAACAACTTATACTGGGAAAACAAATCCGTACAACTCCGTAGAGATTATGAATAGTGTTTCATTTCAAATAAGAAATATTTTAGGGAAAAATCCTGGGGGGGGGGGGGCCTGCAGAATTCTGGAGGGGGCCGGCCCCCTAGGCACCCCCAGTAGTTACGCCAATGATCATTCCACCTATCACGTACACTGCCTCTGACGAGATAGTTCGATACGCACTAGCCACCCGCATGGCCAACATCTTAAACGTGCTGTTAAGCCGCGATCGGTTCCTTTCCGTCTACAGTGCCGTGTGTGTGTGTGTGTGTGTGTGTGTGTGTGTGTGTGTGTGTGTGTGTGTGTGTGTGTGTGTGTGTGTGTGCGCGTGTGTGTGTCTGTGTGTGTGTGTCTGTGTGTGTGTGACTACTTCCATTTTTCTCATTTTCTGTTTATGGGTGACATCTATTGTTTGTTGGTTTTATGTTGGTCGCATGTTATTTTACATATTGTTTGTTGTTTTTTTGTAAATCACATCGTCATTTTTAATCTCATGCTTTTCTATGCTGATGTGTTCTCAATTGTGTCCCATTCAATGCTGGGTGTTCCTCTCCCTATTGACACTCCATTTCAGGTGTCACATGCTAGGGGTCGTAGTTCTCTGCATGTCTTTTAAGTATGTGTTGGGCTAACTGCTATTTTAAGGTATTATTTTGTTCAGCATTTCAGCATAATATTTTGGTTGAAGTTGTGTTTCTGAACTTCAACTAATATTCCATAGTAAAAAATTCCCTTCCCTTTGTAAGTAGTACAGTATTCTATTTGGATGTGCCTGTTTGGGATGTTGTGATTGGATATTCCATTTGTTTCACAAAGTCACCATACATTGCTCTCCTACCACTCAAGTTGGTATCTTTTGGGTGTGACTAGAGTTGCGTACGGGGCTGTTCCGGAGCATGCCTTGTAGAATAGTTTGTTGAGTCACCAAAACAATCAAATATTGAAGTTTGGATTGTTGATTGGACTGACGTTGTTTATCTTTCAACTTTTCCAGAACAATTGAGATATCGGTTCTCATATGTGATGTTTCAACGTATTCTTGCATTTCATTGAAATAAACCATGCACACTTGTGAGTGGCTCCAAGAGCTTCCTTACTTTTGGTTTAAATCGGGTTTAAATGGTCACTCGATTTTTTAATGTATTCTTGTTGTCCACGCACGGGAATCCTCTTCGGTAGCTCTCACGCCTGGCAACGGCGGACGGAATGATTTGGGGTAGGTCACTGGTTTGGTTTTACGGTGGAGAAATCCTTCAACTCTAGCCTTGAAAAAGGCTGATTGTGTGGTTTCGATCGGAGGGAGAAATTGAAATCTTCACTGCGTCGCGTTGGCTTTTTAAACTATATTTCAGACGGTTTTAAACTATATTTAGGTGATAGTAAATGGAGTGTACTGGTGCTGTGTAGTGTGTAGACAATTGTGTTGGCATTCGACCACTGAGTGGAATGCTGTCCTATCGTGTTGTACGCGACACTTGTATTCCAAAGAAATAAATCACCCACACAGAGGTGTTCTCGGCTTCCAACAAAGCGAGTATCACGTCAAAATATACCTACCCATTCTCTACTTGACCTGCATTCAGGCGAAGCCGTCGTCGGTATTGCCTTAGTTTGAGATCACTAGTTTTTACACATTGAGGATGTATGCTAGTCCCAAGCATCATCTGTTGGTTCTTTGTGTAATCACTGCTGATTTGGCAATAACGGAGTAGCAATCTCGGGCGTTCAATCATGCTCATGCTCATGCTCCTGCTGAACGCGGCACCACACAATCGCCAAGTGATCCGATCAGAAGTTTCGAGCACCAGCATTCAATCGAAACGAAATTGAACCACCAACAGAAGCCAACGAACGAATTCGAAAATTGTACAAGCAAGCAGTCAATTGACTGACGACGAAGTTCATGCTATGTTCATTCAATGTTTACCTTGGCCCATTAGTTTTCGGTTTGAGAGGTGAAGCTGAACCTCTCATTGTGTGCGTTTATTGAATCAAAGAAGAGCGCGCTACGAATGATTTATGATTCGATTGGAACCATCCTTGAACAACGGTACTTCGTGGAAGGTGTGAAACGTAAAGCAAATAATTGTCCTGGGTTTTGTTGTCGATCAACTTAAAAAAGAAATAAAGATTGATAATTTATATTGCAAGCGGTTTCGTTTTTTACGCTTGCTTTGACTTACAAGTGAACGAGAGGCAATTTTACGCATCTTTCCTTGAAACTGTATGATTTTAAGATGGCAAAAATTAAAAAAGAGGCTATGGACTAAAAGAAATGGCGAAGGCTGTTTGTTGCATAGGATGGCGCATTCTTTTTGTTCGATGGCACAAACTTCGATTCTTGGGCAAATCGTTGGAAATCAGTAGAGATACGGTTCGAAGAACCAAATTAGTATGGGGAGTCTCCTTATCACCTTCTCTGATCTTCTATAGCCTATTGAATGTACCTTTTGTCTCTTTTAATTGTGTAGATTTCCCAAAACAAAAACTCTAAAAACACAACATAAATGCATTTAAACATCAGTACATTTATCCTTTAAACTAAACATAAATTTCTCGGAGCTCGCCTCCAGTCAACTGATCGTGACGATTGATAGTTCTCACTGAACCATCTAATCTTCTATTTCGTACACTATCTCGACCCATTTTTCTCACTATCCGCGTTCCTGGTGTCTGAAGTGAGTGACCGGTGGTCACGTTCACTACTACAATCCACATCCGAAACCGGTGTTTAGCACCGTAGAAGAATTCTAAGTAGTTCACCCTAAAATCGTATAGTTTGATTTGGTCGGTTGCATCCGTAAGCTTTTCCCCAGCACCTATATTGTAAGTCGGATAAAGTAACTTCAATGTAACTTTATTAAGTCACAACCAAGTTGCTGAAACTTATTGAGTCGGTTTTATGCTGCTTGGGTGATGGCTTAGCGTAGTCGGTAAAGGCGCAGCTACACAGCAGCACCATGCTGGAGGTGGCTGGGTTCGATTCCCGGTCTGGTCAAGGAATTTATCGTTAAGGAAAACTTCTCGACTTCCTGGGCATAGGGTATGTACTTGTTACACAATCATGCTAATGCAAAAAGTTCCTGGCATCGCAAGCCCTTAATAAATAACTATGAAAGTGCATCTAGAACATTAAGTTAGGAGCAAAGCAATAAGCTAATTGCAAAACCAAAATACTTGAAAACGCTGTGAAAGAAGAAGAATCCGTAAGCTGTTTGTTGCTCGTTCACATCTATCAGAACCTTATTACCTTAGTGATGTCGAAGACCATTTCATTCAAAAAAAAAGTCGCTAAACTATATCGGCAATGTGATTAGAAATTCATCTTTCCTGATCTGGCATCACTTCAAAAGCGCTTCATCCTTCTGAACAAAATCGAATGCAG
Organism: Aedes japonicus; assembly: GCA_034211315.2. Taxonomy (NCBI): domain Eukaryota; kingdom Metazoa; phylum Arthropoda; class Insecta; order Diptera; family Culicidae; genus Aedes; species Aedes japonicus. The sequence goes on along the minus strand of JASCZW010001706.1, from coordinate 43,524 downwards.
TGAAATTTTACCTTTCCTCTCTAGTTCACTTGCGGGAAACTCCTAGAACAAAAGCCCATTCGGTGAATGAAAGCCTAATAAAATTAATAACTATATATCATCCTAACATATCCACTTTCACCCTTCGCGCCTCTTGTCTGCGGTGGCCGTAGAAGCAACCAACCCCCGCTCGTAAAAAAGTTGGCGCGATAATAAAATAATTGTACGAGTGTGTAGACTAGGTGTAGGTACGTACGCTATTGCTCTATGCAGCATCATTCCCTATTTCACGCTTTGCTGATGGAGTGGCTAGATGAAGTTTACACACCCTCGCCAACTGACTCATGGTTTTCAGTTTTTCCAGCCATCATCGAACCCCATGTAAGAGGAGAAAACGAGGGGAGTCGAGGTGTTTTTTCCTCCCTCACCCGAAATGGCCGATGTTGTGGGTGTTCATTAGATGGATGGCAAATGCCTGCTGTTGGGGCCCTCGGCAGTGTGACCACCCGGAAGTGGATGGACGATGGACAGAGCTTTCCCCATTTATTTAGTGCCATCGAGTGGAAAAGGGTAAACATTGGTTCATCTTGCATTCCCCCGAGGGGGGAGAAACAGTTTTTGTAGTGCACTAACCTTTGTTTGCCAGTGCCAGCTCATTCGTGCAAAATTGTGTTTACATTGTGTTGAATTTAATATTGGACAAACTTTTTGTTTTCAATTTAAAGTTCGGGAGAGGAACGATCTGATTGAATTATTTGTTTCGAAGCTCGCGTTTTGAGATACGAGCGAACGGTTATGGTTCAGTTATGTTAACTGGCAATTACTGAAAAAGGTACAAATTTTTCCTCGCATTCCCTTCGTCGCCCTTCCCTACTCGTTGGTCAATAAATCACACTGATTAGCATTAATTTGTTTTCTTAATCAAAACTGTGCTTACCTTTTAGCTACAGTTTTTTTTCGCTTTCATTCTCCCCTTTTTGCTTCATTTGAGAAAGTAACTTTTCATCACACCAGCTGGTGACATCCTGGGTTGGAATTTCCAGTTACTTTTTGCCATTTTCTGATCCCCTTTTCTTCTTTTCTTTTTTTTCCTGTCGGTTAAGTGTATACCTTCCAGTAGGAGTGATCTGTGGTCGTGTTTGACCATTTTTCCGACACCAAGCACGACGATGATGTTGATGACGAAGCTGGGCGGGGCGTGAGTGGGCCAAGTGGCATATTTCGCTGCATTATTCATGTACGGAGTGGAGCCGACCACTTCGAACTTGTAGCATAACTGGAACAAGAAACTTGAAGTGAGCGAAAAACTTTTCTCATTTGATAGTCGGCCTGCCAAAGTGTCGTGTTTGCCGGGCAGGGTTGGTTGATTTGATTGAACACAACTGTCGATTTAGAAATGATCGTATATCAATGCTGGAATATTGAAAAACTTTTGCTAGTGTTTTTGGAGATTTCTTATGATGGGCTGGGTTGTGGAAACCTGGAAATGGAAGCGCTTAGTTTTTAGTTGAAAACCATACAGTTTGGTCAATATAAACGATTTGTGTGTTGTTTTAAAGGTAACTACCATCTGAATTCACCTTCACATGAGTCACACATTTATATACATGATTACCGCAATATGAATGTTTCAACAAACAAAGCTCTTCCCTTCAGTTAGCGGTTGGAACTTTCTATTCCAGATCAGCTCAAGCGAAAACTTTTCTTGTTTAAAAACAAACACTTTTACGAGCGCATCAGTACTACGATTATTATTGGAAAACTATAATAGAAGAATTTAAATTGATACTTGTAGATTTTTAGATAATAACAACGACGAACTGTCATCTGATATGCACATAATAACAAACCCAAAACACACACACATTGAAGTACAAACAAATCTACTATAAATACTAGACCTACTGCGATGTTCCCTCCATGTCGAGCACTCGACACTGACGCAGTCACAGATGAATAAGGCCTATCTGTCAAAGAAAAAGCTTTTCATAGTTTAATATAGAGGAATTTGCTTGCGTTTATATGCTTTCAAGGTGCTATACTATCTTTCAGAATTGTAAATTGGCCTATTGGGATCAATTTGAGGTGAAGTTTAGTAATATATCAGAATAGTACATTCCACAGCTCTATTAGATTTGATTAACCACGAGGATGTTGTGTGCGACTGACGAGATGACCAGCATTGCCAGGCTGCTTGGCAAAACACACGAATACACAAAATTCCTGATACATTTTTCGAGGTTGAACGACATTAGCAGAAACCTACTTCTCGAAAGAACCATTGAAATTGACATTCAGCAATTCGAATGTTTTGAAATTCAACGGAGAAGTAGCATTAAAAGTTGTGCATGAAATGAAATATCGGCTACCGAAACGTTCAGAATGTTGCAGTAGACCTTTGGTGTGAAGTCAATGTCAGGAGCAAGTGTTTTTGATTGGCACAAATTGTTCAAAAAAGGTCGGGAACGCGTTGAGGACGAACTACATCAAAGACGACCAAGAACATTCACATTTACGTCAACAAAATCAAAATATTGGTGCTGCAAAATTGACTATTGATTCCTAGAGAGCTTGCTGATATTGTTGAAATTTCAAATGAATGAGTGTACACAACAAAGTTAAATCTCGATTGGTACCAACAACATTCAAGCTTTCTGACTATGAGGACAAGCCTGAATGCATGATAACTGAAGATAAGACTTGGGTCTACGGTTACCTTCTGGCTGTTCAGCAAGCTGAAAAGACCAATTCGGGGACACGGTTTTGGTTCGATTGAAGATGATGTAGAAGGAGATGATGAAAGTGTTGATAGTTCCGTCAGTGTTGGCATTGTTGCTCTGCAGGCCGAGGAGGATTAATTAGATTCAAAAGAATGAATCGCAACAAGCCATGCTTTAAACCGACGTGTTTTGTTTTGCTGCGTCGTTTTTGCGAGAAAAATATCAAACAATAATTTGTAATTTAACTTAATCTAACAATGAAATTATAAGATATTCACGTGTTTTGTGTAAGACGTAGTGAATAAAATCGATTCCAACCCTAAATGTGTGAATACCATTAGTATTTTACCGTTTTTGTGTGCTTCTTCCCAGCATCCGGAAGAAGAGCTGCATCAGCTTAGCTTATTAGAGGCAGTATTGTGACACCTGGACATAAATTATTGGCAGAGTGTGGAGTGAAAAAAAGAAGACCATTACAATGTGGAAAACGGCCATTTGCTGGTCAGAAGCATTAAAAGAAGACAACCCGCATGACAATTCATGTCACATAATTGTGGCTGAATTCTCCACATGGTGTATGTAAAGTATTTTGTTTCGGCCCTCTCTTAGCTCAGTCGGTAAATTCGCAGCTACAAAGCAATACCATGCTGGAGGTGACTGGGTTCGATTCCCGGTCTGGTCTAGGAATTTTTCGCTATGGAAAAATTCTCGACTATGAGCACTAAGTTAAAAGCAAGCTATAAGCTAAATGCCGAAAAAATATGTTTGAATTTCTATGAAAGAAGTACTGTCTGTCTGTTCAGAGTTTTATATGCAGATAGCGTTGACCGGACACATTTTGTCGCGAGCGCCGAAAATTGTTATATTTTTCGAATGAACAAGAAAGTGTCACGGCGAGGCGCTGCGGCAAGATCTATCTGATTTAACTAGACAACAATAGTCTTACTTTCTGGCAATTTAAATACGTTGATTTGGAAATTCTTGCTGATTTCCATATCTGAAAGTGTATGCAGAGCCCTTATCCAACAGATGTCGGTTATGTTTCACAAGGGGCTTATTGTGTGTGAAAGTAACCTTGGCGCTGGGCGTGACTCTCCAGATATTTTTGAAATGGGTTGCTCAATTTGCAGATGAGCTATCATTTACTAGCTCCCGGATTAAACCTGCTTCCAATGGTCACTTTAAGGGTTATTGTAAACATATTCCTTCTATAATAGTACTGGCGGCCTAAGGGTGTTAGATTGTACACACACATAAATTAGATTTAGAAGAATTAATAAAGATTTCAAAAGAGATAAATAAAGCCTGACTTATATTCATCCCTGCATGTTATAGAGGACTCAAGGTAAGAATTCACTTCAATAATGTGATAGGGTACGAGGACCACCGGACAAGTGGACGTATTTTTGAGATAGTCTTCTTTTTCGCTTCAATTTAGCGGTTCATCAACAAATGGAAGACTATAGACGTGCTCAGCTAGAACCATGGGCATCGATATCAAAGGGCTTTTCGATACTTTTCCGTAATGCGCGAGTTTACTTACTACAGGAGGGTAAATTTTACAGAAAATAAACAGGAAAAATCTAATAAAAGACGGCTATTTTTCATGAGTACAAATAACTGAACAGAATCCAAAACGAAAAACTGCAGAAAGCATCCCAAGTAGCACACCACGATCATAGTTGCTGTAGCACCTGATTATGACTTACAAAGGCACATTTATGTTTTTCAACTTAATGGCAACATACGCAAAAGCGTACTATGGATAACAGTAGTTCTTCTTCAGGTTGATTGCGATTTGCGTTTGCATCGGCCACTGCTTCTGAAAGTAAAAGAAATTCGTGTCTTTATCAATGAAATAGATACACGGTTTCAAAGATGCAGTTAGAACCGTTGTTTTTCTGCTTCAGCTGACCTGAGTGACTGAATAACTGACTGAGTGACTATGACTGATTGACAGACAGACAGCCAGACAGACAGACAGACAGATAGATGAAAGATGTTATGACCATTTGAGAATCTTCGGCGAAACCTATTGGTTTCCACAAAACCGGGTTCTAAAAGGCCGAATGGGCCAGCCAAGTCAAACTTCACTCTGTGATATCATTGTTGGCTTTTATTGTTCTGCTTTGTTCGATTCTCTGCCTTCTGATTCATTTAGCAGTTAATAATATCAAAGAAAACAGTGTTGGGGAAATGGTTTAATAGCAAAATATCCAAAACAAATTGAGTTTTTACAGCATATCATGTTCCAAATCATATGCGCCATACATTAATGGTTCAATTGCACGACCAGTGCCAAACATTGATGCGCCTCGGAAATTACGCGAGCTAACCACAACAACAATATAATCAATACAAACATATTCACAATCAATCATAAATTTCCTGGAATGATTGGAATTCAATGCGGTTATCTAAAAGAATGCCGAAATTGGTCTCCGACCTACCGTTCACGGTATTACTTTTTACTAGATTTTGCACATTTATTACCAAAATTTTAATTACTCAATATGGCGATTGAAAAAAGCCAATAATTTTTGCCAAAAGTCACAATTTATCTTCACTAATTTCATAAAACTGTTTGGTCATAATATTACCTCTTTAAACCACATTGAAGCTAAATATATGTTTTATTTTGTTTCCCACAGCTCGATTAGGTCATTTGCTTCTTTGTATTATCTTGTATAAGCACTACTTCTGCAATAAAAATGAATCTCGTTGTATTGTATTTTGCTGGGTGGGAAGGTAGGTAAAAGGTTGAAGCAAAATTTGTCTGAAACTGGTCAGATGTACTTTTATACGAAGAATCTTTAACCATGTTTCAGAATATTGGGTCAATAAAATCACCCAAAACAACAAGAATCATTTTACACCAAAGAAGTGCGTACCCCTGAATATTTTTGTATGGATTACGAGGATATCTAAATATCCCCTATAAACATGAGGAGAATGCTCCTTCAACTGTTAAAATCTTTTAACTGACCATACTACAGATAGAAAGAAAAATAATTTTTCATGCTATCTAATGCACATAAAGGAATGCTAGATATGGCAAAAAATAATGGGATGTTTCATGTAACTTTAAGCCATATAACGCTGTTCTGAATCTAGTCTATTGTATGAAAGATTGCAAACATTGTTGTATGGCGCCTGAAAGATTGCAAACAATTTCGTTGTTTACGCCTTCATTGGCTTGGATTTAAACGAGGGGAAATTGTACGTGCTTGTTAAAATCCGTTTTTTTCTGTGTACTAATAAGCCTGTGTCCTCCTACGATTTTCAATACTTTTGGCCAAACTTTATTAAATTTTTCATCACTATTCGCAGGATTCATGTGTTTTCTCAGCTTCGCTCATGTCCAGAAAGTTTATGATAGGGCTAATCTGGGCGTTTTGTGGATTCATCTCCATTGGTACAAATATGACATGGTTCCACAAAATGTCAGAAACATTATTTTAAATTTGATGTAAACACGCAGACAAAAGTTGGCACGCATTTTGAACTGATGTTAAACATGAGTGAATTTATAATTATCGAAACAGTCTATAGTGCCCTATGGATGGTCCGACTGTCAAATCAGTAGACGTTAAAAAATTGACTGGGAAATCAGGAACGAGCCAGTCTTGACTTTGAAGTCCTCAATATCTTTAGCTGCGGCTTCTGCACGTCGTATGTCTTCCAGGAAGGCCAAGACTAACTAAGAACGTACCACTTAGAAGATCTTGGCCAGAGGTTTCACACATGACTTCATTTTGTAATCCAGAAATGAGAAGAACAGTATCGACAAATTCAACGCACTTTGCTTAGCTTCGGATTGATACGTATTTGTCTACAATGTGCAGACTTTTCACGACCTATCCAGTTATTAGTACGAGACACTGAAGAGGTCTGCACATTGTAGACGAAATACGCGTATCTGTGAAGCTAAGCAAAGGTGCAGTTGAATCTAATGGAAAATACTAATTTTTTCTCATTTCAGGCCACAGATATTCCACTAAACAGCTCAAACTCTCTAGGATTACTTTTGTATTTATTTTGCTAGACCGGAGACTTATACCTTAGGTGATACTCTCGACTGAATCATCGCTATTGTATATTACCAGCGGGTGGATAGTCAGAAGAAAATGAAAATATTTCTGGCTCAGGAAGTACTACCACACCGGTCCCAAGCTCGGTTCCAAGCTTAATGAATCGCCCTTAATAACGTGTATCTCTCACACCAACACGCCCTGAAGTATTGTGTCAAACAACATAGCGAATCAAAACAACAACAAAGATGCTTGTACCAAAGGCTACAGAAAAGCGCAAGAGCTATTGCAAGGTGCAGACTGCAAGAAGTACTTCAGACCTAGGGGTCTACAACAGTTAACCAATTTCAAATAGCTAGTTGCATATTGATTGTTGGTATTACTGCTTGGAAGTTCATCACAGTGTATGGAGTTAAGGGGGATATACAGTAAGAACGAGATAGAAAAACTTGTTTTTGAAAAAGAAATTCATGTGTGCGTTACCCAAATCAATCGAAACTTTTTACAATTATAAGTGTATCCGTAGTATAAAAACATATTTTTTCAATTTTTTTCAACAAAATGGCGGCCGTTAGAGGTGTTGAAAAAGTCGTTGTATTTGCTTGTGCAAGCCTCCTGGTCGCAGTTTTGATCTGAAACCTGCTAACCAAAAAAATTAAATCACCATATTTACTTTTGGTAGATGAATGTTTCCGCCATTTTATTATATTTTTTCCATATTCAGTAATAAAATACTACAATAACTTTTAATTCATCTATAAGATAATACTATGATATAGAACCAGATGTTTCCAGCTTAATCGAATAATTATTTTCGAGCTGCACGCCGCATAAACTCCGAAAATGCTGTTTTGAGAAAAACGCGTTGAAAGTTTTAATTATCGAAAAAGCGTCTTTTTATAGTTGCTGCGCGCGAAATAGGCGTCTTCGAAAAACGATGAAAAGAATCACTTGAAGTTCGAATTTCGAAAAAAAAAAAGGTTTCAGGAGCGTATTCTACGGGAAATTTACTAATTCCTTATGCACCAAAAAATGCTTGTCATTCTAAGTGTGGTGCATCCCCTTAACCGGTTTGCTATCGGGCATAGCGTTACCCATTGTGTCGGTAGTTGTGTTTAGTTGCAAACAGCTGTGGTCATAGCGAAGTATCTATTGACTCGGCTACATATTGTTCGGTGGCGTCAAATGCTCCACACTATATGAATTGAAGATCCGGGATAATGTGAATAGCGAAACAATGTTCGGTACTGGGAGTAGACGGTGTTCATAGCAAGCTGATGTCCATTGCTTCCGCGGTGTTTCCTGATATTACAAAACAATGTCTATTATCGGAGTAATTCAAGTTTGACTGGAACTGTACCTACAGCAATGCCCGTAATGGAACTGGTCATCCGTGGTGGAACCGGTTTTCGACGAGAAGTTTGCTGAACATCGGGTGTTTGTAGAACACCGGGTATCCGAAGTTTTCGGAGAGATTTTCAAAATCCTGGTTAGCTTAAAAGTTGAGTTTGCATAGGTGCAATCCGGCTGAGCCAGGAATGGGCTACGGTGTAGAAATGTTGATCACACATTCGCTGAGCAGGTATATTCTGAAGAAAACGAAAAGGTAGTGACGATGTTGATTAGTTGGAGGAGTTAAGTTCGAGATAGGATGCTATTTTCGTTCCCCGCAGCCATGGGGCAAGCATGCGGCTTGGATATTTTGCCAATTTAGATATCTGGAAGAAACAGAAAGCCAACCAGTCGGCCCAGTAAAGGATTTTCATAAATTGAGAGGTTGGCTGGTGCTCTTTACAAATGTGGAGCGAAATGGTGTAATTTTCATCCATGTCCCCTGAATTATATAAACTATATTATTTAATCACATCAATTATCAAGGTGCATCCTGATCCCTCGAGCCCTACCCTACTAACACAGAGAACAGACATCCAGGCTCGAAACATTTTTCTCCTATTCTACTGTGTAAATTTTCAAAAGCAAACCAAGCGAAACATCAGCGCCGCCTAGTAGGTTTCACCAAACCAAAATTAACAGACCATCAAATCTAGAAGTGCGCAAGAGTTTACCAAATATCGATTCACCAAAACTAACGGAACAGCTGAAATTTCAAAATAGCAGTTGCAAAAAATTTACACAGAGTATACCCAGCTTGATGTCTGTTCTCTGTGCTACTAACATAGAAAACCTCCTTCTGTGGCCTTTAGATGCAAGATAGCGAGAGAATTGGCAAACATTTCCGACAAAGACGTTTTGGCATTTCGCAACGACTGTCTACCTTTTTGCTGTGGTTTTTGAAGAAGCTACGCAACAAATTCCATTAACATACCCTTTAACGAGTTACGGCATCTTCATTAACCCTGATGTTGTCTTTTTCACGCTTATCATGTGTCTGGAAACGCCTGTGATGAAGACCAGCGCTATGGTAAATGTCGTCTTCAAAGACGGTGCTTGCCCGATTCCAGAGAAAAGGACAACGTTTGCTCAAACTTTGGCTCGAACTGACGGGTCCCAAGAGGGAGCTGCCAAAATTGACAACGTTCATTAAGTGCTAATCCTGTCCGCAAAAATATGTGACGAAGGAGCGAGGATTTTCAATAACTGAGAAGTGTCTCGTGGTGAACTAAACTGAAAAGAGTTCCCGGGTAGAGAGTTGTCTACGAACCCGTCAACGACGTTTACAAAGTCCTTGATACAATGTGTGCTCGTATGTTTATGCTTCTAGATGTTTATGCTTCTGTGAAACTTGAAACTCGTTTGCAAAAGAGAGACCGAAGCCGGTTACGCAATACCAAGAAGCTCGAGTTGTGGCTACTATCCGTCATTTTGACTAAATGAAACAAGTAGGAATTTCCGATTGAACAATTTCCTCAAAAACTTCAAAAATATCTATTAATCCAACTTCTGTTAACTCACTTTCCCAGTCCTGAAAATAAGGCAATATGCAGGAAAAATTCGGATATTTTTAAATTAAGATTGTGTGGCTAAATTCTGAAAGTTCGAACAATCAATTTTTCGATTCTTTCGTTTAAGTTTGAAATGTAAATTCCGATTATTATAGAAACAGCAAAACCAATACGTCAACGAAGTTCGCATTCAAGTCGATACCCAAGTAACACGAAATGTTTGATTGCATGCATTTTTGCTCAAATGTGACAAATTAGCATTATGTTACCATTCCGATGATACAGAACCTTTTCGGGTACTACAATAGAATTGAAATAGCGCAGAAGGTGGAGCCTATAGAACATAATTTATGTTTGATAATTGTCATAAACAAAAAATTCTAAAACATTAGTAATTTCATCTTGCAAAAAGGTTTCATCACAACCAGGTTCATACTATGAACTCCAAGCTTTACCAGATCGGTGTCTTTTACCACCTCATCCTTTCCTTCGACATATGAGATAGAGAAAAGTAAGAATCCTTTTTAAACCCTACCATTATCCTATTTACCAAACTTTATAGGGACTTAAATATATATTGACTTTGGTATAAGAGGCTATTGGTATCTCATTAAATTATAAGTATTGAAAAACAGATGTTATTATACAAGCAATTTCATGTTATCATACCATCAATTCTGATGTTCGATCATGAAAGTAATTGGCAATCGGAATTTTCAATATTTTATTCTAGCAAAACAGAACTAGGTTCAGTGGCAAAATGAGTATGTGACATTAATACATATATGATATATATCTGTCTTAAGGAAAGCTCAAAAACTGTTTTTTTCTGTCCAATACGCGCCATAATCAAACATACTCGACAAGTTTCGTTATGTTACCTTCTTGGCTATGTTTGTTTCTTGAAATACGGAAGACTTATGTTCATACATTTATGAAACAAAATATGCAAACACACATGTCAGACGCAAGGCAAACATGTCCCAGTTGAAAACTTCAAACAGATTTATGACAAATAAATTAGTCGACTGTGAATCTAGATTTTTGTTGCATCAAACGAACACCTGCATGACAAAACTAGTCAGATCACACTGTTCTAAGATCTACATGACATATGGAAAATAAATCTTGAATATTTATGTTTTCGGTGCTACTTGGGTAATAATGATTATTCCCTTCACTGTTTGTTTGTCAACTGATTCAAACTCCTAGTTCGTTCCCTTCATCAAATATTTCGATTCAAACAAGCATCATATTCGATTCATTACACTATCTTTGAACTCCCTTCATCCAATGCCATCGAGTGCTTAAACGTAATTGAGTTATAAATTCAACTCCATTAACTCCAGCTTTTCATTCAATCGGATGGTTTTCCAATCTCGGAAGATCCTTCCCAGAAACAATCCCACGGTTCACAATCCACATCCATCCCACGTCAGCAACTGTAACGCATGATCAAATAGTCTAATGACTTAAGCTCACAAGTAAATCCGACCGGTTTTAAGTAAACAAATGCGGCATAACACCATATTGACAGACACAAATTACTCATCTCCCATCAGCCCAAACTATGCCTCAATACATACCTATTCCGAAAGCGATGCACAGGACGTAATCCAAACGATGCATACGAATGTCAGTGTGGATCCCAACTACAGCATCACAATCCAAAAACAGCCAAACCCCAGCAATGAAATCATCCTCTTATCGTAGTCGTCGATTGAAAGTGCTGGAAAACAAATATGCCAAACGATGAACCACCAGCTCACACACAGGATCCCATTTCTGCCGCATCAATACTGAACCGAACCTTGCTTGTATGTTGGAATTCAGCTTGGGGAACGAGAGATGCCACAACAGGCAGCAGGAGCATCCGTCGGATGGGATTCGACTTGTTAGCTCTTCTACAGCAGCATCACACAATCTGGATTAATTGAATTTACAAACTTGAATGGATAATGTTTCGTTCCGATTGTGTAACGTTTCCAACTTTCATTCGACAGGACAGGGATGGAGTTCGGGCAGGTTCGATTAGATGCGACCTTAGTGGGCCGAATTCATCCCTGACTAGATGGCAACGTCAATTTGTCGAACTGGAAGCGCTGGAACGGTGCTGAGTTTTTAATGCCCATGTGGTTTGAAGTGCGCCAGCCGCAAAACTTCCGAAAGTGAAGGCAAGAATGCTCGTTGCAATATAATCTGCTTAATGAATATCAATATTTCGCTCGTAGCGTTATTTAGATGGCAACATGCTTTGTTCGGAAATTGTCCGATACGGGAAATTGGATTTTCGTTTTTCCGGGGAATTCATTAGAGTTCACACCGTGAGCAGCTATTTGTATTCCTCGGAAGAATCATCATCGAAGCAGCCTTAATGAACTCATCTCTAATTCATCGATTTGCGCGATGGCGTTGTTGGCCCGTGCCTTCCCATTTACAGCTTCGCGGGCAGGAACTAATTGGAACTTTGCATCATCGGAGTAGGCGAACATTGAGAGCGCAGACTTTTGATCATTTTCCGCTTCATTTGCGTCGTCTTGTCTTTTTTTTAGGTTTGTTAGTGAGGAGGGGAACAAGGGGAGAGATTACTAGGAAAATGTTTGTTACAATTTTGCCACAGCTGCTCTACAAGATGAGAAGGCAGTGTCAATTGATTGTTGAATTTACGGAGGAGAAACCTTGCAAGATGAAACTGCAATAATGTGAGTTTCAACAATTTTATTTCATCTTACTGATGAACAGTAGTACCTTCGTGGTAGAATCAGTCAGTCTCAGTCAGTATATCGTCCGAACAGAACTGAGAGCTTGTCTAACTAGTACTCTTTGAATTATTGTTTATTCATCAAATTTCATCAAAATGTGGCATTCTGTAATCGCAAACAGTACAGTAAAAACTACAGCTATTAGTTATTTTTTTCGAATTTGTCAAAAGAAGTGAATTCGTCGGGCGAGAGTTTTCTGCTAGTCTGAACCAACTGAGAGACGCATGACGAAAGTGACACCAGTGTAATTGGAAATGGTGATCTTTACTCGTTGTCATTGAGAAAAATCCTGTAAAATTAGAAACGTGGTTGTAGGTGCCGAACGCTCCCACCGCATTCAATCTCGTTGACGCACCCCTCGGAGGAAATTATGACAAGAAGAGGATAACTTATGTATACTTGAAGAAGAAAATTCTAATGTTAGTTTAACGACGCTTTCCTGGAAATTGTAAAATTTCATCGAATGACGGACTTCCACAAACTTTTCCGTAATTTGAACAGACTGTAACTGAAATTTTAGTGGATTGCCAAAATTTCAATCGCATGAAAAGCCCAGCCAAAATGGAAGAAATTCAACAAAAATTTCTAGCTTCTTCTTTCAACGTTACTTTGGCAACCGGAGCAAGCTGGGATGAAAGCGTCAGAAGCGAAGACATTTTTGGAAATAACTTCAAAGTATTCCGGTTTGACCGCAATTTGTAACATAGCAAAATAAAGGCTAAAACCGGTGCTGACCTTGTGCGAATGCAGGTCAAATAAAGGAAGGGAAGGAATATGTTGAGGTGATTCTCGCTTCATCGAAAGCCGAGAACACCTCTGCATTTTTACAAAAAAATCACGGGGATGTTTGATAACAGGATTGGGTGACAGCAGGGATCGTTTTGGTAACGACAAGCTGAATTCACACGACGTCAAGTAACATATTTAAACGCTAGCAGTGCTTTCCAGTGGGAATCGATTTAAACCAACAGTAAGGATGCTTTTGGGGCCACTTATAAAATATGATGGTGGTTTTTCATTGAGAAAACAAAATGATTTTTAATAATGCTCGAAAGCCGATTTGGACCGATTTAAAATAAAGTAAGGATGCTGTTACGGCCACTCACAAAATGTGATGATCGTTTTTCATTGGGAAAACAAGATGATTTTTTATAATGCTGAAAACTTGATTTGGCCCGTTTTAAACCAACAGTAAGAATGCTTTTGGGGCCACTCACAAAGTGTGATGGTGGTATTTCATTGGGAAAACAAGATGATTTTAAATAATGATGGAAAGCCGCATTGGACTGATTTAAACCAACATGTCAAACACGGAACCAGAAGTAAAACTGCATATTTAGGGCAACTTTAATAAACGGAATACGAACTTCATTACTGAAATTGAAAATGAATCATTTTTACTCCCATCAGGGATGCCAGATGTACAGACATGCCTGTATTTATTCAGACATTTGATCATGTATACAGACTTCATACAGATTACAGACAATATACGGATATTGCGATAAAGTAACAGATTTTTACAGACATTTATAAGACTTAAACGATTCTGAAATGATTTTATTTTCCATATAAAGTTGACATGTTTTTTTTGTTTGTGAGTACGCTATATTTTTAAAAAATAATCAGAAAACTGTTTAACTTCTCAGATGTTGCAGGTCCTTGTTTTGAAGCTCTTGTAATATCCAATTTGAGGTCATGTTATGTCATTATTTTGAAATTTTTGAAAATTAGCGGCTGAAAGTTTTGGCTACACCGGAATTAAAATTAATTTTTAATCCCCAGCCTTAAGGATCATTAGATGTTCACGGAAGAATTCAGGAAATGTTTCAGATATTTAAAAATCAACTACAAAAAATTTACAGAAATATCAATAATTTTGCACAACTTTCTTAAAATTTCTCAGAACTTTATTAGTTGAGAAAACTACAAAGCAAGCTTGTTTATTTCAAAAAACATTTCAAATCTATTAATCCTACTGGAAAATCTCATAAAAGCTTAGAGACCTTATCACTTTAAACTGAAATTGGACCGGAAAACTCCGGACCTTATCACATTCACAAGAAGTGAAGATTTTGTTTGTAATGCTGTGGATCCAATGTTATTTTCAAAAAACTCTTGATGATTTCAACTAACTTGACTGATCGAGTAATTTAAAAACAAAAACTTCTGTTAAAATGTCGAAAGATCTACGGAGTTTATCAGAAGTTCAATAATATGATGATATATGATATGTACTACCACCCATTGTATCATGGAAACTAAGTCGGACAGATATAGGCTCTCCTCTCGGTTAGACTTAATCAAGCTTTGATAACCACTGGTTATCCTAATCATGCCATTATATGAAGTTCCAAAAACGAGTAGGGTGTATCAATAGGCAACATCAATAATAAATATCCACAGTGATAAAAAAGATCTCCTTCCAACAACAAGATTGATCAATTGGTCACAGTTGTGCACAGGTGCAGTTATGAATATACCCAATATGGAAAAAAAGGCAAGGCTGATCCCAAAGCCTAATGTGAATAGTAAAATTCTAAATGTGACAGGTGGAGCAGGTGGAAAAACTGCTTGGTATGATATTTCCACAGCGGAACTGACTTTTAGCTTCGGGTTTGACCAAAAATCCTTACTGTACCCTTACGTCATGACAAGTTAATTCAGCGTAAGGGTGTATACATCGTTGTAACTTTTATGGAAAAATTCAGTATTTCACACAGTTATCAAATATTCAACCTTAATTCATAACATTCCCTTCCCCCTGCGACTCGGAATTCGAGGAAGTGCCGGAACATCATAAAGCAAATTACGAAGAAGCAAAACGTAGACTATGTACAATTTTCACTCACAAATGCATTTTGACGGATATGTAGGTGAAAATCCTTCTGAAATATGCAAGCTTATTGCAAATTTCTTCCATCAAGTATGTATATACCACATTATCCGAAGAAGATCGCGATCGCGAATTCATTACCTTGATTCCCAAATTTTCAACAATATTTCTGTCTATCAATTATCTACTCACGAAATTCTCAAAGCACTAAATAACTTGTATGCTTCTAAGAAATCAAGAGCAGGCGGTATTGCACCCATATTTTCGAAGAATCTTTCAGGTGTACTTACCATTACTTTAGAACGCCTTTTTAATATGTCTCTGAAAAGCGGAAAATTTCCTAGCATTTGGAAATCCTCTTATTTAGTTCCGATTTTCAAATTAGGCTTGAAATCTGATATCCACAACTATCGAGGAATTACCATTGTCTCTGGCATCCCAAAACTTTTTGAATCTTTCGTAAATGAAAATATTTTTCAGCAAGTAAAAAATTAAATTACAAACAGCACGGTCGCTTAACTACCTCTACTCTACTAAAATTTGTAACTTTGATGCTCAATTCAATGGACAGTGGTAGAATCCCGTTGTACTGACTTCAGTAAAGCATTTGACAGAATCAACATACTATTATTACTCCTCAAATTGCAAGGAGTAGAATCTGGAATGTTGAATTGGATACAAGATTATTTAACGCATCGCAAACAGATAGTTCGTCTTCAAAATAAACTTTCAGACCCCATCTCAGTCACCTCGGGGGTACTACAAGGTTCACATTTAGGCCCACTTCTTTTTATATACACAGATAAAAAAAAACATTGAATTTTCTGCTTTATCTAATGCACATAAAGGGAATGCTAGATTTGCCAGAAAATAATGGGATATTTCATGTAAATTTAAGCCAGATAACGCCTGAATCCAGCCTGTTGTATGAAAGATTGTCAATATTGTTGTATGGCCCATGAAAAGTTGCAAACAATTTCGTGGTTTACGTCTCCTTTAGCTTGGATTTAAACGAGGGGATATTTCACACGCTTGTTAAAATTAATTATTTTTTTCTGTGTAGTACTTAAACGACAATTCCTACGTGCTTCTATGAAATCCTGATGACGTGAAGCTCTTCCTGGAAATTCGATTCTATTCTAACGACACAGCAGAATTCGAGAACGAAATTAATACATTCAACACATGGTGTAGCGAAAGCTTACTTAAACTTAACTAAATAAAAAATCTAACTCAATAGCATTTAGCGGATAAATTGAAACACCTTGTTCTGTAATATTTCTAGGAAACCAAATATAAGAATAATGCAAAATATGAAGGGACTTTAGCATTATCCTAGACTCTAAAGTCACTTTTGTATAACATTACAACTCAATTGTAAGTAAACACCATTCGTACACCATTCAATCATTATACATTACATATGTAAGACCAATTTTTGAATACTGCAACCTAGTATGGAATCCGTACTGTAACATACATGAAGAACGCATAGAATCTGTCGAGCAACAATATAGTACAGAACTACTTCTCTCGCTATAGCATTTTTATACTCCCAGCCGACATCCTAGAACACGGAAATAAGTCTTGGAAAAACCATACGGTACATATGTATTATGCAAAAAAATGCCCCACCAATCGAATGATGCGACAGTATAATTTACATTGCGAAATTATTGGCATCACTTTATCTAAAGAACACATAAAAGCTCGTCTAAACGACAATGGAAATAATGCATAGCATGTAAGTAAAATAGTGTTACCATTATCTACTTTGTAATCTACTTTGCTTGACGAAATAAATAAACAAATTTAAATCATTCAAGAGAAGTAAATACGTTGAAGAATAAATCTTTTTCCTCATTAGTAATTTTGACTACATGAGCATCGGCTAGTCAAAACAAAGAAGATTGAACATTATATGTTATTTTCATATTAGGGCCTACATTGTAGTCCTCTATCCGAGAACATGATACTTATTTTGAAAAATGCATGAACATACATCACAATCATAAAAACTAAATCATGACTTCCAGAACAGAATTCACGATCGCATGACTTTTTTTACTTGCTGGTGCCTGGTACATCGTAACGTAGGCATCACGATTATTTAGTGGAGCAATATTCACGAATTTAGACGAATTTTTTACTGTGTACAATGTATTTTCTGCATGCATAAACTAATCGGTCCCATTTAGCAAAAACTTCCTTTCATATTTTATTCCCCAATCAGTGCATTTCCTGTGGTGTTATTGACCGTAGTCACTGCTACCGAACAACTTTGTTAGAGTTTTCTGTTTTTCCTAGGTAAGTTAAAAACGACACCCTCTCCAACATTAACAACAACAACAGCAAAAACAACAACAACATCAACAGCAGCATTTAGTCGCCCGGCAGCTCAAACAAATACGACATGAACAGTACCGATAGGGTAAGTCAGCCCAGTCTGATTATCAACCCGATATTCGTCACAAATAAGAACCATCTAGATTTCCTTCTGTCATTTCGGTATTGTGATTTCGTTAACTCTATATGAACAACTGATGATCGCCACCTGGAGGTGAGCATTGGCATAAAATAGGTAGTTTTGCTACCTAGAAATTTCTCACTGGACCCAAATGTCAGTGTCTAACTTTTCCTACGCACGACATAAAGGGATATTCCATTGACGTTGACAATTTTATGTGTGTTAGATGATAAAGTTTCCAAGTCTAGCTGACTGTTTCGTTCCAACCCATAAAAGGCGCGTCCCGGACATAGCATGGGGCATAGAGAGCACTTTAAGAAAAGGGACACGAAAATATTCATCCAATTTTTTTTATAACACAAGACTGATGAGATGAAAACTATAGAGCGTTTCCAGATGAAATCAGCCGGAAAAAGTCAAAATCTTGCATGACCCTCTCTGATTTGGATGAAACTTGCACATGTCTTCGGAAATTGGTGATGATGGATTTTCCGTGGGTTAAGGGAATATTTTGACTCAAGACATTTTTTTCAGAAGGGCGTATGTGTTTTGTCATGCGTATTTTTCAAAAAATCATAGCTCGAATACCGTTGGTTGTAATAAAATTGCGTCTTAGAAAAAGTTGTAGTTAATTAATTTGACTTTATGAAAAAAATATATTAACTGTAAAAAAATTTTTTTTTCTTCAAAAAAATCAAAAATTAAACTTAAAAATCAATTAGCAAATCTGTCCAACGTACGATTTTTATAAAAAAAATTCCAAAAAGGCTTTGAGTCATAAAAAGAAGAATAAAAGTTGTTCTACGATGGAGCAACTTAAGATAAAAAAGTTCTTAGAGGTAAAAAAAATTCAAGTTTTTTCAAACTTATTGGTTTTGCATAAATAACCATATTTTAATAATATAATACGATTTTTCTAGTGATTTTAAACAAAAATGCTGTTGGTAAGCAACATTCTATATGTACCCGTTTTCGAGATAATTTGAAAGTAATGTCGAAAAAATGGCTTGTTCCATGAAAATATCCCTTTTTCAAAAGTTAGTCGTAATTGTCCATCTTCAAAAGTATTTTTTTCAAATTGTACATAAAATTTTCAACAAATATTCTTGTGATACCAAGAAGATTAAACATCTTCTTAATTAACGAAATTAACAAATCTTAATTACCAAATAAAAATTTTGAGTTTTTTTTTTGTTCATACATGATTTATTTATTTTTTCTACTATTTAAAAAAAAAATGAATTAACATTTTTACAAACACTATTTCCTAACATTCCTATAAATATTATGAAAACTCGGTATTTCGTCAGTTGAAAATATTTTCGCGGCGATTTTGTTATCTGCAACTGGAATGAAGGAGTGATATTTCTGTGTACCAGGAATCATTTTTGTTTGCTGATAACTACCACCCCATTCTGCAGCTCCCTCTTCATATTCTTCTTGTAAAACATAGCAAAATGATATTTTTGTGAAATTTTCTTGATTTCTCTTAATAGCCCAATCATACAAAGTTTTCGCACTTGTTATTGGATGTTCATGTTGTTTGGCCAAGCTTGCTCTTGTTGCCATTCGTTTTAATGTGCCGCCAATTGCATCACATGGTCCCTTACCATGTGAAGTTGCGAAAAAATGCCACTCAGAATCAATGTGGTATTTCTCTTTAAACTTGCAGAGGCTTGCAAATTTTTTTCTTTATACATTAATTGTTATGTTATATATTCTCCGTGCGAGGAGTAACGATTATGATGTAGAAGGAGATGTTCGCTCATCACCATGAGGCACCAAGAGTGAACAACAATGTTTTTGGCTAGAATGAAAGATATGAAGAGAAAGTTTTGATAGTTCCGCTAGTTGAACTGTGGCTAAACTTTGGTGATCGTCAGTCGGTGCGAATCAAAACAAACCCAAAAAAGGAGAGAGTTCCTCTCCCATGTGCGCATCAGTAAACAGAGTGCACACAATAGATCGCTAGAATAACTATACAAGCCACAGTGGTACATGAGCGTCTTCCAACCGGACATTTTTGCCTGTTGAAGTGGCGGACTTAGTCCGTTGCTTCGACCTACCCCGCAGTGGGATGTTAGGCAAAAATGTCGTTGGTTCGAGTACCACTGTACACATGCCCTTTTCGCTCAATTTTCCTAAAAACATCTGTTAGATTTCCAAGCCTGCCGCACACTAGCGGAACTATCAAAACTTTCTCTTCATATCTTTCATTCTAGCCAAAAACATTGTTGTTCACTCTTGGTGCCTCATGGTGATGAGCGAACATCTCCTTCTACATCAAATTTTTTTCTATTTTTGTATTGGGAAGCAGCCCCATCAGACATAAAAATGGCCTTTTTTATATTCATTAGTTAATTTAAATACGTTAGTAATTTAGAAATAAATACTTGTACCGCAATTGTATCATGTCTTAGAACTTCTGATATTTCAACAAAACTTAGATTTTTAAGCATTCCTGACTCCATATAATAAATAACAAACGGATGAATTGTAGCCTGATCATTGTTCCAATGATGACTTTGAACAGCATCCTGAAGTACAAATGAATAATTCTCTGCAAAATCGCAAATAATAACTACTTGATGTTGAGTTATTAGATTTTCTAATTTCTCGCTAAAATATTCAACAAATTCATCGACAGGTTTTAATAGCGTTTCTAAATTACATCTATCAGTTGTAATCCATTGTTCGAACGATATCTCAGACAAGTTATGTTTCTCGAGTTCTTTTAAAAATCTTATCTCAAATTCTGACAGCGTGGGACAATTTTCGCATTCACAGAGGTACCAATATGTTGATCTTGATGATGAATTACACAATAACTTCTCAAAATGTTGATTACAATCAGTGTTGAATGAATATTTTATTAAACTGTGAAGCATTAAATCAATATTTTCGTGAATTGCGCAAACACAAACGTTGTGAGAACCTGAAGCATTTAGCAATTTACAATGTTTTGGTCGTAATGCTGCAAAAGTACTAAATCCAATTTTATGTTCACTGACTTCTTTAAATCGAGTGAAAGTTTCTCTAAGTGATGAAAGTAATAACCGTTTTTGGATTTGTTGACGCTACCATTAGTGTTACAGAGACATAATCTCTTTGTCCCGGCATGGCTCGCTGATGTCGTCCTCGTCAAAAAATTGTATCACTTGATTCTTTATCCGGATTCAAACGATTCCCCGATCTGTCGTTGGGGTAGCCAATATTCCATTTTCGGCTGCCAATTCTTTTGCTTGTAATGCAAGGTGTTTGTTTGTTTCAAATTTGCTCGTTATCTGCTGAATCGTCAACGAATTAGGCAAAACTGTTAATATACGTATTTTATCTATTCTCGAACAATCTGGTTCTATGAATTTTTCTTTCAATTTGGAAATAATTTCATCATATTCCACAACCTTTGTTTTCAATGTAGCTAACTCTTCGACTTCTTCTTGTGGTGGTAAGCTGAATAGATATTTTCTAATACCTGTTACAATTTCGGCAAGTTTTTGCCGACGGTATTTATCATTTTTAAATTCTCTAATGTATATCGGAGACACATTTATTCCTGCAGTTCCATTATTGAATAACTCAATGTTGTGTATCCTGGAATAATCCGGTAGGTCACTGTCCTGAGAAGATGCCGAGGTAATTGAAGCTGCCGATGGTATTTCCTCCAAATCGTTCCGTGATGTGGTTGGCGCTTGTTGTCAGTTAAATTTCTAAGTTTAGGCGAACACCGTCTCCCGATTTCACGAAAAGGTTTACAACAATGCTTTGTTTCGAGTTCCATTTCAAATCGTTTTACACTTTACGCTACTTATGAAAGACACTGTTAAACTGATGTCATGACTTTGTAATGTAATTGTTCGGGAGTCACATCACCCTACCCTTGCTACGCCACTGCCGAATGAGAGGACTTCTCTCCCAACGATCGTTCCTCCGATCCGCGATGGTATTCTCCCTACGGGCGATCGTTATCGGTGACGTCACAGCTGGGATCATCTGGTTGCTAACGAGTGGATGATCTGCTGTGCAGACAGTCGTGTTGGCTCTGACTCTCAGGAAGGACGGATGGGAGCAGAGCCACAATGGAACGGAATGATTTGTGTTAAGTGTTTGTACCGTAAAACTGTTTGAACGTTCTGTAATTATTGTAAATAAAATGTATGTTGTGTTGAAGGGACGAAATATATGTGCTACATAATGTTCTGTACGGATGTGTGATACGAATGAGTGATGTTGTGTGTGGAAATGGTTGGATTGAACTCCAAAAGAAACCCCAAACCCAACCATATTCCAATAATAATACAGTCCACCTAAGGAGACGCCGGGTATTTTACACCCCACAACTGGCAGTAATTAATTACCCCCCAATCGGTGTTGGTTAGGGTCCGGTAACCCAACAGTAATCCTTTTTATACGTACTAGGTACGCACTTTAGGTACTTTTTTGAAATATTGGTATGTGCAGGGGTATGCATGTAAATTATATTTTCTGTCAACACCAAAGAGATTGCATGAATAGGTATAAATGGGCGTAACAATTGTATGCTTACTGGTATAAACAGTTTAACTAATTAAATTAACTGTTTATACCAGTAAAGGGTAAATAAAATAAATAAAATCACGACTAACATTTGAAAAAGGGATATTTTCATGGAAAAGCCATTTTTTAGATATTAATTTCAAATTATCTCGAATACGGATACATTAAGAATGTTGCTCACCAACAGCATTTTTGTTTAAAATCACTAGAAAAATCGTATTATATTATTAAAATATGGTTATTTATGCAAAAACAACAAATTGGAAAAAAAATTCATGTCTCTTACTTCTAAGAACTGTTTTATGATATGTTGCTCCATCGTAGAACAACTTTTATTCTTCTTTTTATGACTCAAAGCCTTTTTGGAATTTTTTTTTATAAAAATCGTACGTTGGACAGATTTGCTAATTGATTTTTAAGTTTAATTTTTGATATTTTTTGAAGAAATTTTTTTTTTCACAGTTGACATATTTTTTTTATAAAGTCAAATTAATCAACTACAACTTTTTCTCAGACGCAATTTTATTACAACCAACGGTTTTCGAGTTATGATTTTTTGAAAAATACGCATGACAAAACACATACGCCCTTCTGAAAAAATTGTCTCGAGTCAAAAAATTCCCTTAACTGGCGGAAAATCCATCGTCACCAATTCCGAAGACATGTGCAAAGTGTCATCCAAATCGGAGAGGGTCGAGTTCAGTCATTTGCTCATTTGGCAGAGAAATGCTCTATACTGTTAGGTCATCACAGCTATTCATAAAAAAAATTGAAATAGGGTATGTGTCTCTTAACTCAGCCTCTTATGGAATGATCGATTACATTTTTTTATTATAACTCATAAAGTTTTTAAGCTGTAAGCGATATTCAACTTGTTATACACTTTCTAAGATATTTTTGATAAGAAATTTGGTCTCTTATTAGAAGCTCAGAAACATTCGAGGGATATGGATTTAATGTCGGTCTATAAGCACCAAATTGGGTCTATTCGTGGATGCAACTTCGTCCCATTTGATGGATTTATTATTAAATGCAGTCTTTGTACGGTTATTTTTATCTAATTTTATGAATCAAAGCATTGCTGGCTGTATTCGATTTACTTAATACAACATTCCACTGAACAAACTTAAGTAAAACTGCCTCGAAACACTTAAGTGATGTTCATATATGATTTATCAGCCATTCAATAATGAAAACATTATAATTCACTATATAATGATTTTGTTCCTTCGGTTTGTATTAAGATGAGCCACTTGAATATAAACAACCGCATTTCCACATGAAATTTTACCAATAACAACCTGCTTACTACGATATTGATACAACAGGCCATAGTTGGGAACATACAAAAAAATATGTCCCCAACATTGGGTCTACCATTTTCTTGTAAAATCATTGTTATTTTAGCTATGTGAACAGTTAGTTTGTAACGTGTAACTATTTTCTGCACATCCAGACATCCAGGCATTACTTGCATTATCGATTCAATTAAGCCAAATTTAGCTCACTAGAAGATCGTGTAGATCATATGTCAGCTTAACCAGTGGAATCATGATGCCCCAAAAGTTCAAAATATATAAAATTTCGTGGAAGTGAACAACTTTAAGTTGATTCATATTGTCGCAATTGCTTCGGATAACATCGGTCATCCTAATAGCAATATGACTTTGTTGATTATCGCTAAATTAATGACACATTTGGTACATAGGCCGAATCAAAGAGCTAGGCTAACATTACATCCCCTTACCCTCATACGCGAAGTAAGACCAAAAATGCAATGCGTCTCCATGGCAACGATAGAAATATTTACATAAAGCAATGGACAAGAAAGTTTAAATATCACGTAAAACATTATATGAACGTTTAATTACCTTGATGAAGCTTCATTGGTCCTCATCCTGATTCAGAATTGTACGGAAATCCGAACGTACAAAGTCTATCAGCACCATGATTTTGACTCCCATGTCAGTTTTGCTAAAAGTGTGCTCCTAGCCATGTCGCTACTTCGATGCGGAAATACTTACACGATTTTTCATTTCTCAACATTATTGGAAAACAAACTACACTTTGCCAACATTCCCCATGACAACTCGAGAACAACGCTTAATTTTATAAAATTATTATACCCCAGGACACTTCGAAATGCTTGATGAGCCACTACCCGAACAGCAATCGCAGTACCGTCACCACTCTCATTGCTCAAATTTTCGAAGTCAAATTCACAAATACCGATTTATAACGAACAGAAACTCGCAAAACTCAACCGTCCGTGGGCAGCGCTTGCTGGGATCCCCCAGTCAAAATGTCATATTCTTTCGAACAAAAAGTGATGAAAGTTTTTCAAGATAATTTGAACCCCGAACCAGAACAAGAAGCAAAACACCAGTGCAAAATCACGAGCACATAAACTGTACTACAGGATGCTGACAAAATTTGACTGTGTGATAAACGAACGTCATAGCAGACTTCAAACAGCTTCCTAGTAAGGAGTGTATCGAAAATAAGCTATCCACAAACTTTCTTTCAAATTATGTTGAGAACCGATATTTTATTCATACAAAAAATTGATCCTTTGTACGAGGTTAAACTTGAACATAATGAAGACCGGATGAAATTTAAGTTATTCCTTCACGAATTTTCGAACTTTGGATCGAATGCTCTTCATCAAGTTCCGGACAAGTGTTGCATCGCATTTTTTGGACGCTTGAGCCCAAATTTTTTTGAACTCCTGCATGTTCCCAGCTGCCTTACCAGTCTTCTTGAAAACCCTCTTCACGATTGCCCAGTAACGTTCGATGGGTCGAAGCTGAGGGCAATTTGGTGGATTGATATTTTGCTCAACGAAATCTATACCCTTTTCCGCAAGCCAATTGAGAGTGGTTTTGGCATAGTGAGCCGACGCTAAATCCGGCCAAAACAGTGGAGGTGTACTATGCTTCTTATATAAAGGCAACAATCTCTTCTGGAGACAATCAGATCGATAGATTTCCGCATTTATAGTTCCGGTAGTGTAAAAAATGGTTGACTTCAAACCACAGGAACATATTGCTTGCCATACCAGTACCTTTCGACCGAATTTCTCCACTTGAATCGACCTGTCCGCATCGCTCACATCCTTCCCAACGACGGCAGTAAAGTATTGTGGACCTGGAAGGGTTTTTGAGTCCTCCTTTACATAGGTCTCATCGTCCATCAAAACGCATGCATCCGGACGCTGCAAAAGACGCGAATACAAATTCCTGGCTCTTGTTGCTGCTCGCTTCTTCTGTTCTGCACTTTATTTCGAGATTTTCTGCTTCTTGTAGGTCTTCAGGTGGTTTCGCCTCTTGATACGCTGGATCATTCCGACACTCGTTCCTGCTTTTTTGGCCAAATCACGTATTGACATTGATTTGTTCTTCATGATTAGAGATACCACTTTCTGCTCCAGTTTCGGGTTGGAAGAACCGGGTTTTCTGCCGCTTCCTGGTAGCTCATCCAAAGAATAGTGTTCCCCAAACTTATTAATGATGGTTTTAACACTCGCATGATGAATTCCAAACCGCTCCGCCAATTTTCGCATAGTAATACCCTTCTCACTTAGCCATGTGCCCAGAACCTTAATTTTCACTTCCTTTTCAATACGCGACATTTTGAAAACGCAGAATTTGAACCGCACAAACAAGCAAACAAAAGAAAGCTTACAGTCAAACGCACGGCATGCAGTGTTCAGAGCATAAAAAACCATCACAAATACATGCGTACAACGCAAGTGTATGTGGATAGCTTATATTCGATATACTCCTTATTGTTCATTTTCCGATATTACCAACATTACATTCTTACGATTCGTAAGTCGAGTATTTGTACACGACACAGAAAAGTCTGCACGCTTATCTGTAAAAATAAGCCATAATGATAGTTGGAATTAAATGGAAATTACTAAACCTTCCTCTCATTTTCTAGGTACAGGTATTCCACTAAAAAACTCACACATTCTTAGATGGATCCAAAGTAGTAAACAATTTCATAACGATGGATCAGGAATTGAAAGTCGAAAAAGGTTTTCTATCAGGCTATCACACCAACTATCGGCTCACCTACCCTAGTATGCGGTGAACATGCAAAACACTTTAGTCGGTGCATGCATCGTTACCCCCGGTGACCGTGACTAGGAACGAACGAACGAACGAACGAACGATAAACATTTTTATTATTCTACAGAAAAGCGTCACGCTGCGTTGGAAGTGCATCCGCACTTTATTCACCACGCAGCCAACTCTCCGTTCGAGGAAATGCGAAAAGCAAAAACGGAACTCGCAGATGACGGAGCGCATAAACCACCCCATCCCCCTAAGATGGATGGTGTAAAATGAACAATAGGAAGCGAAGTCCTTCCTTTGGCATCAAATAACGAAACGGGCGCTGAAATATAACCCACACACATACACCGACCTACACATATTAAGGAAATGATTGAGTTGATAAAGAAATTATGCGGGTGTGAATTTTTTACAATCTATTTAAAGTTTTAAGATCGAATTTCCCTGATACGCGATGGGAGCCGTAACCAACAAATGGGTTAATAACAGAGCCCTTCCTGCCAACCAACCCTTAGCAACATTCACGTATGAACAGGCAAGTACAAAAGAGCCAAGGGGGAAAAGGATTGCCCGACAAATGAAAACACCGATAAGGATCGATTAATTCGAATCACGCACGTGCCTGGCTCGAAACAATCCCCAAAGCCACCACCACCACCACCACCGACCATAATAAGCCACTTGCGGTTGGTGGAAGGTGGAAGGGGCGAAGCGGAAATCGCGAAACCAACCGAACAAATCTCCGGGGTGTTTAAAATGCATTGTTTGGGAGTTTGCTCTGACACCCGAAGGAAGAGCGTGAGCGTGTTTTTGATTGATGGTTTGATTTGACATGATTTTCGAGCCCCGAGATTTCGCTTATCAGAGATGATGGCATCATTAGTCACATTTAAATACCGTTGTTTATCATGGGCATTTTTTTAACGTTTGAAAATTTTCGTTTCACAACAGGTTCAAGTAAAAATGTGCTTCGCCGGAAAGAAGTGCCTGCACTGAAAAAAGCAATCCCATTAAAAGGGATGAAATATTCGGATTAGAAGCAATTGAGCAAAACCGCTTTAGAGCAAAAATCCCTGGGGTTCAGTAAACATATCCGGTCTGGCTGTATGCACCAGGTTGGGTACGTGTAATAATGTGCCTGACTTTCGGTTGCCAAAGAAAGGAAACAGGGATTAGGTTCCCATTTTCATACGGGCGAATGAACCTTCAGGCGAGCTTATTAAGTGAAGAGTTTATCGGAAACATGGCCGGTTGAGGTAATCCTGTTGAGTAACAAAGAGCATTGTTTTTATTTTAAGACACCCAGAGCTAGCATATGCATAAGTTATGTAACACGCATTGATTCTTATCACAATATTTTGCGGAGTTTAGGAAGTGCGAAACGGCCAAATTCCACTAATTTAATCTTGGAGACCGTTTTGCATGTTTTTTTTTGTTTTCTGTAAAGAAGACTGTGAGGTCGCTCCTCTGTATTTATGAAAAACTAGTGTAATTGTACAAATAATTACATAGAAGGAATCTTGGAGACTGAATGGAGGATGCTTTGTAACTTAATGAAAAGCTGTCGATTATTTGCTTGACATGTTCTTGAGAACTTAGGATAATAACCAAGAATTCATCTTAATTGTAAACGATACCGTTCCAAACTAAATTCAACTAAACCCTCATTACGCCATTATCATTGTTGCCAGGAAACCAAAAGCATCTGTAATCTCCATATTTTCACATCCTTGAGATGATTTTTTTGCTAGAGTGTACATAGGGTATGTGTCCCTTGACTCAGCCTATTATGTAACCATCGATCACATTTTTTATTATAACTCATAACGTTTTCAAGCTGTAGGAAAGATTCAAATAGTTATACACTTGCAAAGATAAGTTTCATAATAAATTTGATAGCATGTTTCACTAAAAGTTACAAAACTTTTTTATAATGCTAGAATCTTTCGAGGGATGTGGATTTAATGTCGGTCTATAAGCACCAAATTGGGTCAATTCGTTTTTTTCTTCTATTTTTATGAATTAAGGCATTGCTGGATTCGATTTACTTAATACAACAATTCACAAAACTAGCTTAAGTAAAACTGCCTCGAAACACTTAAGTGATGTTCATACATGACTTAGCAGCTATTCAATAATGAAAACATCATAATTCTCTAAACAATGATTTTGTCTCTTCGATTTATAACAACCGCAAATACATGCATTTTCACTTGAAATTTTACCGATAACAAACTTTTTACTACGTTATTGATACAACAGGCCATAGTTGGGAACATACAAAAAAATATGTTCCTTGTTATCCTTGTTATTTTAGCTATGTGAACAGTTAGTTTGTAACGTATAACTATTTTTTGCACATCCAGACTGCATTACTTGCTTTATCAATTCCATTAAGCCAAATTTAGATCACTTGAAGATCGTGTAGATTATTTGTTCAGTTTAACAAGTGAAATCAAGATGCTCCAAAAGTTCAAGAAATCGAAAATTACGCGGAAGTGAACAACTATAAGTTGGTTGATATTGTCTCAATTGCTTCGGATTACATCGGTCATCCTGATAGCAACATGATTGTGTTGATTATCGCTTAATTAATGACACATTTGGTATAGGAAAGGCTTGTAAGATGGAACACCAATCGTGTTTTGCTCGTAACATGTATAACTTTTATTTTTCCGAGGATCTTTCGAAAGAGGAACTAAAAAGCTCCAAGTTTGCCCACCGAACTGATTATTTAGAGTCATCAAAAAAAATTATGGCCTTTTTTTGAAATCCATCGAAAATTGCAATTTCAAAAAATGTTTTGTTATATTTCAATTTAGTGTAGATTCCATGGCATTTTCATGCATAAAAAATATCATTCATATAAGTTTTAAAAACTGAAAAAACACATAATTGATCATTTCGATGTGGAAATTTCCAATCCATTTACTTGACGAGTTCATACTAAGAAATAATTGCTATTTCGATTATGCCAACACTTTCGAACAATAAAACCTGGAAGAGCTAAATCGAATGAGTGTATTCACTCCAAAAGCAAATGAAAATTGAAGAATAGTAAACAAATTAGGTTAACACTTATCAGCGCGATCGTGTTGTCGCTGTGAATGTCAAAAGTGGCGCTGTTCCATCTTACAAGCCTTTCCTCTACATAGGCCGAATGAAGGAGCTAGGCTAACATTACATCCCCTTACCCTATTTCTCCAGTAACTTGTTTATAAAGCGTGTCCACGGAAATAGTTGCATCACTTTCAAAAATCTGTACCATTTACCCATTGAGTTAATTTGGATAAAATTTAAGGTAAATCGGCAAAGTGTGTAATGTTTACACTACGTGAGTTTCTGTGAAATTTCTAGTTGCCTCAAAAATGCAGACAAAGAAAAAAGTAAGTGCGTGTGAAAACCACCTTAACCACTTACACCATTTCACCGATCGATCGGTGGAAGATATACCCAAAAATCGGTTGTACTACGAAACGTTTCGGAAAGGTGTTTCGTACACTGTACTATGGTACGAATGGACAAGTTTCGTGACAAAAATCGATAACTCGAAAACCATTAACCTGAGACACATGATGTATTCGGAAGATTTGATTTAAAAATAAGATCTACCGTTGGGTTTGTGTGGTGACTTGGCTGGTCCTCTTAAGTTCGTAATCAAAAACTTAACTTTTTATTCTTATGATCAAGAGGATATTTTGCTTCTACAAAATTGTACATATTTTAATTTAGTGCAAATTTGCTCAAGAAATTTTACTTCTATCTCATCTACGTATCGTTTCATAACAGTTTTTATAACTATCCTTAAGTTGAGACTTGAAAAAAAAACAGTTTTTTGCTGTAATGTTTTATTTAAATTTGAATTCAAAAACTTTGTAGGGATGATTTTAAGGGCACCAAATGACGCACACTTTGAAGATACAAGATAGTTGCTAGTTATTGTAAAAAAAATTGTAAAGGTAGATGTTTTGAAAAAAAATACGTTTTTTCAAGATATCTTACTCCCTTATTTGCAAATACACGGAATAAGTGAACTGAAAGTACAAACGTTTGAAGTAAGCACACAACCGCCATCTGTTCAGCTTTATCACCCATTACAGTGTGCTCAACAGATGGCGCGATTGTGTTAGTGATTTGTAGTACAAAATGTTCATGTGTTGTGTCTGTTTGCCTGTGATACAAAAGTTAATTAATTAATGAACATGCAAGAATACAAAAATGTGTTGAGGACCGACCAAAACCAATATTAGGGATGCTGTTGGGACCACACACATATGTGAGTGGTTTATTTCAATAGAATACAAGAATACATGAAAATATCGAGTTGCAGCACCATTTTAGTAACTCTAAGAGAACACATTCATATGGAATCCTACACTTATTATAAGCGTAATAGAAGTTTCTGCCAAATAAAAATCAAATAGGCACCACATAGCAGTTAGTCTAATACATAATTGAGAGAGATGCAGAGAACTCACGACTTCTCTTGGATGGAATAGTGGAAATGGAGTCGCTCTCTTTTCTCTCTCTTCTATCTCTGTTTCTCCTCTCTCTCTTTCTCTCTCTCTCTCTTCTCTCATATATATATATATATATATATATATATATATATATATATATATATATATATATATATATAGCAGTTTCAACTCAGTTTTGAGTCGTTTTTGACTCACTTTCGTCAAAAGTGGAGTCACCAAATTCGAGTAAATGTTACTGGCATTGACAAGTCGACAAATCAAAAACATCCATCTGATTTGAGTCGAATGAGTTTTTGATTCATCGACTTGTCAATGCCAGTAACATTTACTCAAATTTGAGTGACTCCACTTTTGACGTAAGTGAGTCAAAAATGACTCAAAACTAAGTTGAAACGGACGGCCGTGTTCCACTTTCTCTCGCTCTCGCTGTTTATCTCATTCTCTCTATTCTCTCTATCTTTCCCTCTCTTTCGATCTTTCTCTGTCTCTCTCTATCATACACGCGTGCACTGTTAAACAAAGAGGAGCCTCACATCACTCTTCATCATCTGCAACAAATACCACCTACCTTTGTTTGTCGTTTTTGGCCCGGTTCCCGTCATGTCATTTATTGTCTTCATTTTAATGCTCGCTGTTTTCCATATTGCTACAGCAAGAAACATTATTCCGCACTTCAGATTATCCCGTATCTTCATTCCATATAGTATGGATTTAACGCCACGGAACAATATGTAATCGAAACAATAGATACCGCGCTACGACCACGGCTATTCAAAACGGAACAATCAATTACCGAAACAAAAGATAACGCGCTATGCCCGATAACAAAACCGGGTAACTCCATACACTTTTACTCACTTTTCCCTCTTTAGCGTTTCATGTTTAATAACTTTTGACCTTGAATATCAGCACTACTAGAGGCACCGCAGTAATAAAAAAGAAACAGGTAGAGGATGAAAATAAAAAGTTTAAGTTTACCATAGAACTTCCATAGAAACTTCGAGTTCATCTCCCACCGTAATCACACTCAAGCACCTTTTTTGGGTGTTTTCGTAACTTTTCCGATGGTGGGATTAGAACTCGCGACTTTGGTGTGAGAGGTAAGGATGTTAACCACTAATCCAGGTTCACCCCAAGAACCAAATTGTATTGAAAGCTGCAACAATATAACTTAGGAATAAAAAGTCTTCAATCGTTTGTGAATGTTTAAAGCGAATTTGTGTAAAACCTGGTCTTTGACGATCGTCAAACAATATTTAAGGGATGCTAGAAGTTGTTCATGTTCGAATTAATGGAAATTTCCATTAAATCCATTGGTAATTGGAAATTTTTCAAAAACTAATCGAACAAAATCTGTTCGGAAGTAACGAAAGGGTTTTCTCTCCAACATTATGGTCCTTCGAGCCGGATAAATCGGCTAACTGGAAACTGCCAGTGTTTGTCAATGCGTGGCTCTTGAATGCCAAAAATGGCGCAGCGAGGGCAGGGTAATGTTAATCCCGAACAAATTCCTTAAGCTAAGTTCATGACACTGTCCTACTGGTACATGACTTTGTTGATCAGCCCTTCAACGAATGTTCCTAGCCGTGATTACTTCCAAGACTTTTATAGTTCTACTGTAGTTCTACTATGGATTTGGTGTTTTAAACGAGATTCATAGCGACTCATTCAAACTTCAAAATCTTTTGCTCCGTATATGTCGCAGAATTTGGCGGCAGTACACTATGCATTAGAGCGAATTGAAAAAATGATCATTTTTCCATTTTCACGGACAGACTCAGCACGATTTAGGTTATTCGTTCATTGATGCCGATAAAACACCGTATTTCGTTTCTTTTTTGCATTTGGCCAACGTGCCTTGATCAGCTGGCAACAAAATGGGATATAGGGGATTTTGGTTACATTCCGACTACAGGTATCGAAAAAAACGTGGTTCAGAATTACTCGTTAGGATCTAATTTCTTTTAAATAGGACTCTTAAACACAAATCAATGCGGCTGTGGAGCAAGACATCAACCACGTTGTCTGGTATTGCCGCGATTACGAAATTGCCAGATCTAATCTTTGCACATTCCTCCGGGCCCGAGAGAAACCAGAGCATGCAAACATAAGCGAAGTGCTGGGCAAAATGGGACGACCTAGGGCTAATCTATAAGTTTTTGAAACAAATCAAAGTATTCGTTCGATCCCCTCTTAGATGTTTAACATGTCCACCTCGTCCCCTCCCCCATAATATATTTCTGACTGTACCGCATTGCCAATATGCTTTTGAAAGTCAACGCTAAGACCCCTACGTCCCCACCTCGACCTAGCTTCGAGTTTTTCGGCTTTCCTAAGATAATGCAGTTACCTAAGTTGTTTTTCTTATCATTGTGAAAATGAAAAGCCCATTACACTTGTGCCTAATATAAACAATTACGGAAAGTAAAACAATAAAATTTGATCTGTTAGAAATTTGATGTAATATGAAGAAATCGTTTTATAAGTTGAAATTGTATCTTTTCGTGACGGGTGGCACCGTGTACAATCGAAATCGGTCTGATGTTGTCCTAAAACTAAAGATAAATATCGGATCGGGACGAATGACCCCTAGGGTTAAAGTCCCGTCAAAAACAATAAAGAAGAAGTCTAGACAAAATCGTCAAAAGGTCGAAAGTAACAATCGTAAACAATGACTTAAAACGTAAATTTCCTGGAAACTCCAGGTTGCTAGCAACTTCTTCCACTACCGACGGGAAGGTAATAACTCTCTGCATCTGTTTTTGGTGCTATTTGGTTCGTAGGAGCAAGCCGATCACAGAAAAATACGCTAGAAGTCATTGTTTACACATGTTACTTTCGACCGTTTGACTATTTTGTCTAGAAGTAGTAGTTTTTTTTTAACGCTTTACGGACCGTTCGAATTTGTTGTAAACATGACTTTAAGTGTGACAGTATTTATGAAACATAACATATAATTCGACAAAGATTTTTCATTAGGGCCTAAGGGAACGTCCATTAATT
Organism: Aedes japonicus; assembly: GCA_034211315.2. Lineage (NCBI taxonomy): Eukaryota > Metazoa > Arthropoda > Insecta > Diptera > Culicidae > Aedes > Aedes japonicus. The sequence continues at coordinate 9,724 of JASCZW010001706.1, read as the reverse complement.
ACGTCACGCAAAAAATGACTTTTTATAACACCCCCCCCTTGTCACGTTTTTTGTATGGACCTTAAATTTTTTTTGTATGGATCGTCACGTTTTCCCAAACCCCCCCTCCCCTACCTGCGTGACATAATTAATGGACCTTCCCTAACTGACAAACGTAAACAATGGCTTCTTCCGTAAAATTCAGTCGTTCATTAGTCACGCTTACGAAATTTCGTTCATATGAATTACTTTATGAAAATCTTAAGTTTATTTGCCAGGGTGTATGTGTAGATTTTCGACCCCGAAATTGAATTTCTTTTAAAAAATGATTTTTTCATTTTTTTCGATTATTTTTCACCATGCTGTCAGATGTCAGATTTGAACTGGCAGTAAATATATAAACCGTCACGACAACTGGATCAAACTTAAAGTGGAAACATATGAAATTATCCATTTGAAAAGTTTATTTCTCAGAAAAATTGGAAAATACGGACACAATTTTTTAGTACTGCCACGATAGACAGAATTCTCCAATTCCCCAAACTGAAAATGAAAAGAAAATTTTCTCCACGAAACACTCATTCCACGAATTTGAGTGAGTGACATGCATTTTTGGGTGAGTTTAAACGCGCGTGCACTTTGCAGTGACAGCAGCTGCAATGACTGGTTTGTGCCCTTGCTATAGCTGTATGTTTTCTGCGTTTGCGCTTTGGTCAAGTAGTCGAGAGAGGGGAAGTGAGTGCCAAATGCTGTAGGCGGTTGGTTGAAGCAGCGTTGCCAGGTATACCGATTTATCGGTATTTATACCGATTTTTATTCTCAATACCGATATACCGACAAGGGCTCTGAAAATACCGATTTCCAACTTTTTATACCGATAAATACCGATTTTTTATGAAAGTTATTTCAACATTATATGTATTTGGTTTATTATTTATCAGCGTGTTTTTTCAGATTTCTTACCCCTAATTAATTATTTTTCAGAAAATATTTTCTCAATTAAAACTGCACCAGATTTGAATAAATAAAACGAAAAAAAAAGTAAAGAAATAAAACAGCTTTAAACGAAAAAAAAGTAAGTAACGATGATATCCAGTTCATTCAGTCACACATAACATTTCATTAGTGTTAAGTTTCAACATTATCCTTTAGCCAATGGCATCTATTTTCGTATCATTTAATAAATCCACAGATAGCCATAATACATTTAACATTTCTTATACGTCAAACGCAAGGGAATTAAATGCAAACTATCAAACATCGCTTTGAGTTTCATACGGAGTCTTCTCTTAGTCGATTTTTGGCTATTATCTTAGTCAAAGATAGTTTCAGTATTTAACCTGCAAAACGGAGTTATCGCAACGGATATGCCAACTCGTTTACCTGTAGTTATCAATTATTTTCGGATCAAAGATGAGAAATCGCTATATGCAGTTCGCCCGTTCGAAACTCAACGCGAGAAACATTTGAATAAGTCTTATATGCACGTACGATGAACAAATTTGGAGTGTTATGGTTGTAAGTCTGTGATAAAACTATCGAGTTTAATTATGATATTAAATGCGTTAAAAAATAAAGACAGGTTGTAATTTAAGCAAAATCAACTCATCAGTCCTAAATTAACAAGCAACAATACTTTATACATTTATGCTTTTTAATATGGGATTTTTAAAAGAAATTATCAGTTTATTGATAGGGAAGAGCGCTACTTCATCGTAGTCGCCTATTTTAGTTCTATCAAGCAAAAAAAAAAATTAAAAATATCAAATACGCAGTGTTGAATAATCGATCATATCTTAGCTTTTCGTGACTAACAAATCCAGTGGTATGTATAGAAAAGTGTATACAATTGAAAGCGGTATACACTAGAATTAATCCGTTTTTGTGTTAAAATCTATTTAAAAAAAAGGAATGTGCTTAGCGAGGTGCTTAGCACAACGGGAGTTGGCTCAAAAACCTTATCGCTATACATGATTTTTGTTATCTCAATAACATCTTAAGAAGGGTTTATTCTAAAAAATATATATTGTAAAGTATATTTAACCTCGAGATGGTAAAAATAAAAAAATGGCTAATGCATTTTTTATGTTTACGTCAAATTTTGTTCATATAAAATTTGAAAATAGAAGAAAAATGACGGCCAAAATATATTGTAATCTTATATCAAAATTAAACTATAGTTCACTTGAAAAAATCTGAATTTTACTTACACCGATAAATACCGATATTTTTTAATAAGCAATACCGATATTGTATAAATTCACCTGGCAACGCTGGGTTGAAGGCTTTGATGAAGCAATATTGTACATTTTATCCACCAGAGGGATGGAAAAATGTTTTGCTTACCGACAGCAATAATTTCCGTTTTATATTTTTATTAATATAAATTTTATTTTGTTTGACGAAGGGCTTTTTAAGTTGTCTTCATTGTGTCATTCATGATATTTGTTGACCTGTAGATCTTATCAGTCATTGGACAAAGTTCCGCTGCTGGTGGATTTGTATGCAAAATACCTTCATTTACCAGCTTTTGGTATAAAATTGGTCAAATATAGTGACTAGGGACAATACAGAGAAACAGCAGTTTCTTATGCGTGTGATTAACCGTGATGCAGTCTAATGCATGGATTGAAGGGGAGTTGGCAATCAAACTTAAAGCTAAAACTATCAGATGACGCTCCGTCAAAATGGTAATGGTTTCAAACAAAGTTATTGGTGTGAATGAGGGATGGATATGGACGATAATTCTGAAGTTGATTAATTCCATACAATTATGGGGTGGTTCGTTCATACTTTCATATAATAAAAAAAAAAAAACATTATGAATTTCATTTTATTGCATAATGATAAAAGAAGATCTAGGCTGCCAAATACTATGCAACTGATCCTGGTATTGACACTTTTCCTTCATCTAGGACCATAAGCTTTAGAACAAAGGGTGAGTCGATACATATTGTGACACTTGCAATCATGCATATTTTTTAGATACTTGACCGAAATTGACCAATTTTGCCTTATGTCTTTTTATAGTGTAGTTTTTAGATCTGCTCGGTTGTGCTGTTGTCAGTAAGATCCCGATCGAGATGGATGATAATCAGTGATCCGTTCACGAAAGAATTTCTTTCATTAGCATTTGCCGCATTTCTTTCACTCGCATGCAAAATCCTGGGTTGTTTTAGGGAAGGTCCATTAATAATGTCACGCAGTAGGGGGGAGGGGGCGTTGGTTTGATAAAACGTGACGATCCATAGAAAAAAATTAAAGGTCCTTACAAAAAACGTGAACAGGGGGGGGGGTATAAAAAGTCAATTTTTGCGTGACGTTATTAATGGACTATCCCTTGTCGCGCCCTGGGAAAATTGATAATTCGAGGTTAGTCAAAAAAATTTGAAAGCAATGTCTATGGAGCAGTAGAAAAACCAACATTTCTGCGTCATTTTAATGTTTTATCTTTCCTAAGTACGTACTCAAAATTTCATTTCGTTTTGTCAATTCAGTCTTTGTTTACAAACCATTTTAATTTGACGTGTCAGTGTATTTTTCAACAATGGAACAATCCGAACATCGTGCGGTGATTATTTTGTTTTTGTTTTGGGAGGTTTTTTATCGGCTTCGGAGATCCATGTAAAGATGGTGAAAGTATTAAAAGAGTCTTCTCCTTCATTTCCAACCGTTCATCGATGGGTTTTGGAGTTTAAGCGTGGCCGTACAAGCGCTGAAGACGTCCAAAAAGTGGATCAACACCAGAAATCATAGCAAAAATACAAAAAATGGTTTTGGAACATCGTCGATCGACTGCGGATAGGCGTCTCACATGAAACGACATGGTATATTTTGGCTGAAGTTTTGAGTTTCAAAAAACTGTTTGCACAATGTGTGCCGCATTTGCTTGCAATGCAACAAAACCACATTCGAATGCAACTTTCTGCAACATTTGTAGCAATTTCGCAAGGATAAAAAGTATATTAAACCCTTCAGGCGTAAGGAATCATATGTGACCCAAAAAGGAAAATGGCTGTATAAAATGATAGACTGAAAAAGTCTACACTGTCTTCGGAAATTTGTTCTACATCAACTCTTCTGTGTGGAAAATATAAGTAACATAAAAGTTTGAGACTTAATTGACGTTCCTGATTATGTAGAACTTGAGTTCAGAGTTTCAGATCTACAGTTGTAACTTTAGCTTTTTGGGCTATATAAAGTTTCGCTTCGTATTCAACCATATTTAGTGAATATTGTAAAACGTTATCAAACATTACGAGATAAACTGGGATGATCGAGGTATTCCAAACCGTCCTTGAGTTTAGAACAAAAGATCTACAGTGATAACAGTAGCTTTCTGGGCTATATAAGGTGACCTTATGTATTCAAACATATTCAATGAATCTTTTGACAAGTCAACAGTCAATATTTTATAACTGTGTGATCCTCTAGATCATCCAAACTATCCTGGCGTTCAGTAATTAAAATTTACAGCTGTAACAGTAATTTTTAGGCAATAAAAAGTTAGAATAAATATTCAAACATATTCAATTAATCTTGAAGGTCATCAAACATTATGCAAAATAACATGTTCTGAACTATCCAAACTATCCTTGAGATCAGAACATAGAACCTACAGTTGCAACAAAAGCTTTCTGGGCCATGCAAAGCTACGCTGTGTATTAAAACATATTCATTGAATATCTTCGAAGACCAACAATCATTATGCGAAAATCTTCTAGTTTATCCAAACTGTCCTGGAATTCAAACTTGAAAATATACAGCTGTAACTGTTTCTTTCTAGACCAAATAAAGTAGCAATATGAATTCGGTCAATTTAAGTGAGTCTGCTGGAAGGCAAACAGATAGAATGAGTTATTTTCAGAAGCTCTAGGTCACCAAAACTGCCCTTGTGTTCAGAAGTTAGGATCTACAGTCGTAACATTAGCTTTATAACCTGTGAAAGGTTATGCTCTTTGAAAATTGTTTGTGCAACTGGCAAACATTCGGTGAATCTTCTGTAACACAGATAAAAAGAAACGTTGCATTTTCTACGGTATCTAACGCACATAAAGGGAATGCTAGATTTGTCAGAAATTAATGGGATATTTCGGGTAAATTTTAGCCGGATAACGCAAGAATCTACCCTGTTGTATGGAAGATTGATGACATTGTTGTATGGCGCGTGAGATATTGCAAACAATTTCGTTGTTTACGCCTCCTTTAGCTTGGAATTAAACGAGGGGAGTGTATTGGGGTACACCTCAAAAAATTCCTTCGTGGAAAACATTTTTCATCAAACGAAGAGGTTAAAGCCCTCGTAGAGGTTTATTGTGCAGGCCTTCCGGAAAGTCACTTCCGTGTTAATCACAAAGGTAGAATTGGCGATTACCCCAAAAAAAATTTTTTTTCATTTCTACTTTCAAAAGTTTTTGGCTAACCTAGTATTCATCAATCAACCGTCTGTAGTGTCTTCCGAAGGTTTCGGAAACTGATGACAGTGGACCACAAGCCAGGAGCTGGGCGAGAAACAGAAACAATGATTTCAAGCGGAATCCGAACATTTCAATGCGGGATTTGGCCAGAATTTTGTTTTAGCAAAGCTTTATTGAGAAGTGGACTTTATTTAGAAGAAGGACGCATGGAGACAGGTTAAAGTAATTGCTATTCAAAAGCCTGGGAAACCAGCGTCTGATTACAATTCATACCGTCCGATCTCTATGCTATTATTTTTAAGGAAATTGTTACAAAAAATGATACTATCAAGACTTGACCGTTAGCTTGAATCGAGCAACCTGCTATCAAATACGTTATTTAGTTTCCGAAAAAGCAAAGGAACAAATGATTGGTTAGTGTTGCTTTCATCTGATATACAACTGGCCTTTGCACACAAGGAGCAATTGGCCTCAGTGTTTCTGGATATTAAGGGCGCATTTGATTCAGTTTCCATGGATATATTAACAGATAGTCTGCAAAGTAGTGCTTTACCAGGAATGTTTAAGTCCCTTACTTTATAGTTTTAATGTTAAAGACATTGATAACTGCTTGGAGAATAGATGCACGCTAAGACAACTTGCAGACGATGCTGTGATCTCCTTTAGAGGTCCACGCGCGGAAATCTTACAGAAACCATTGCAAAATTCCCCGAATAATCTGTCCATCTGGGCCAGAAATTTGGGGATCGAATTTTCACCGCAAAAAACCGAATTGGATAGAAGAATTTTCACTGATGGGTCGCGAATTGATGGATCCACTGGTTTCGGTGTCTGCCTTCCGGAAGCTTCAGGATCCTTATTCCGTATATGTTGCTGAGCTGGCAGCAATCAATTTCGCATTGGGGATAGTTTCCGACATGCCCATAGACCATTATTTCATTTTCTCAGATAGTCTCAGTTCTATTGAGGCCCTGCAGTCGACGAAAACAGTGAGGCACTCATCTTACTTCCTTGCACAAATAAGGGAGCAGATGTGTGCGTTGGTCGAAAGACCATTTAAGATTACCTTTGTATGGGTCTCCTCACATTGCTCAATTCCAAGCAATGAGATGGCGGACTCTCTAGCAAAGGTGGGCGCACAAGAAGGCGAAATTTTTGAAAGAAGAATTTCACATGATGAATTTTTCCCATTAGTACATCAGAGTTCTCTTCAAAGTTGGCGAAACTATTGGACAAGTAATTCTCTTGGGCGATGGTTACATTCCATTATTCCAAATGTTTCGTCAACATCGTGGTTCAAAGGTCTGGATGTAAGTCGGGGCTTCATTCGAGTGATGTCAAGACTTATGTACAACCACTACATGCTAGACGCACATCTCTTCAGAATTAACCTCGTCGACAGGAATTTATGTAGATGCGGAACCGGTTATGATGACATCGCTCACGCAGTTTGGCATTGCCCGGATAATTATGCCTCCAGAGCACGACTATTGGATACCCTAGTGGCCCGAGGTAGACAACCCTTCCACGAGGTAAGAGATGTTTTGGGAATGTGTGATCTTCCCTACATGCGGGCGATTTACGAATTCCTTTGTTTGTCTGATCTAAGAGTGTAACGTCATCACCCCCCTTCCTTCTCCTCTAGTAAATTCCCTGCCATGGTCTCCAAGTCGAATTATCCTTTTGTTTCCGTGCTACTTGCACCTGGCCAGCAAGCCGTGGTAACCCATCTAAGTTCCTGAAAGGGACTACAGGGACCGAGGATTTGGTAGATGTCGCAACCAAAAGCAGCAAATAATGGCTTAAATAAGTTACCTACCTAGCCCCTTCCAAACGATAATGATACCCATTAACCTCGAGCTAGCCACGAGTAATTGGCATCCCACGTTTATCTAGAAATAGGCGGTGTATGCTAAAAATAAACCCAACAGCGGGAGATAATTTCTCACCTGTGTTAGGCAGTATTAGGAGAGGGACAAATCGCTAGAACCAGAAAAAAGCAATAAGTAGTATAAGAGCCCGATCGATTGCATAACCTTTTACCAGTCAAGGGGATTTCCTCCCCCTTGCCTACCCTGCATTGGGTAGTATGGTAAAAGGTTTTGTGCCTGATTCAGATACTACCGTTCAGTGCCCTCCGCTCGTTTTCAAACTTGTATCTTTCAATTTCAAAGCCTGCCGTTGCCCTATACGAAACTATCAATACACTTTCTCTTCATGTCTATGCGTTCTTGCAATAAAATTACTGTCCGCTCCTAGCGCTTCGCATGGAGATGAGAAATTATCTGCTTCTTCAAACGTCATTATTAAATCATTTGTGTTTTTCTAGCGCATGGAGAAGATTTATTCGCTTCTGACAAACATCATCCCAGTTTTACTAACATCGAAAAATAAAATTTTATAAAACAAAAATATTGAATATCGGTTCCGTAGATTGTTATACACGCCTGAGCCTAACAAATAAATGAACTGATTAAGAAAAAAGCAACGTACAAGGTGCAGTACTTCTCAAATCGGGACGAACGCCAGCTGATGTTGCCTCTACACGATGTTGCTAAACAAATACCTGTGCTGCGTCTTAGTTGATGAGACCTACATCAATGCAGGATTCAAGCAGTTTCCAGGACAGAAATTTTTCATGAGTAAGGACATTGTTGCTGTAGATGACCGTTACAAACGGAAGAACGTGTAAAAATTCTTTCCAAAGTACCTGATTTAGCAGGCCTTATAGCAAACGGAGTGTGCCATTCGTGACCAAAAGCATGATGAAGCGCGATTTTCGGAAGACCAATGGAGAGGCTATCTTTGGAATGGAAATGAAGAGGAAATGGAAATAACTGTACAGTCTTTGATGGAGGGCGCCAGTCGCAAATGCCGTGCAGTTTACTCAAAATCGTCCTAAAATTTACCTGGCGCATGTAAACTGAAATGAATACATAAGTTCTGTATCCACAATAATCCGGACACCTCAAAACATGAATAAAACATGAATTTCGCATTATATTTCCGTCGTAGTTGTTTATTTCAGATTCATGGGATGTGCTTTTACAATTCGTGAAGACAAAACATAGTTATTCGGTATTTGCATAAAGTTTTCGAACTTTGCGCTTAACTCCTTCCATTAAAGTTTGTACAAACTCTTCAGAAATCGTAGAAGCCGTCTTTGTCCAAATTTGCTGGAAGTGTTTGATGCCTTTGATTCCTAGCTTCTTTCGAGAAAGCATCCGCTTCATCAGGGCCCAATATCTCTCGATTGGTCGTAGCTCTGGATAATTTGGCGGGTTTGAGGTTTTTGGTACAATATTCACTTGATTTGCTTGGTACCACTCCATCACAGTTTTAACATAATGGCATGATTCCAAATCGGGCCAGAACAAAGGTTTTTCTTTGTGACTTTGATGAAGGGTAGCAATCGCTTCTGCAGACACTCTTTCTGAAAGTCACTCTTTCAACAATCTCCTTGTTGATTGTGCCTGTAGTGACGAAAGATTTACTCTTTTTGCCACACGTGCAAATTCCTTGCCACACAAGGTATTTTTTTGGGAAATTTCGATGCCTTCTTCGTTCTGAAATGTTCAGCTGTAGCATTTCTGGCCATGGCAGAATAAAAAGCCAGCCCTGGAAGCTGCTTGAAATCCTCCAGGACATAAGTTTCTTCATCCATAACAACGCATGAAAACTTCGTCAAATATTCGCAGTACAAACGTCGAGCCCGTGATTTTGCTGCCAAGTTCTGTTTGTCATTGCGATTTGGAACCTTTTCACCTTTCGGTCCATGACAGGATCAGCGCGTCCAATGTTTTTGTCACTTCACGGTTTCCTCTCCACCGTCAAACGTTTCGAAAATGATTTGAGCACATCGTAAACAGTGGATTTAGGCAAATACAATGTTTTGCAAGGTCCCGTATTGACAAGTCAGGATTTGCCGTACGCCCGTATAAAATTCGCTCGCGCACTTGTTTTTTTTTGTCGCCATCTTGAATACTAGACATGAAATGTAAACATCAACCATAGTCTTTTTCATCATAGACTCTCAGCTAAACAACTGTGAAATTTTTCAATCCTACGTGTAATATTTCAAAAGTTACAACGATTTGAATGTGTCCGATTCATGTGGATACAGACCTTGTATACACTAAAGTACTGTTAAAAATATGTATTCAATTCGATAACTATAGTTAATTTACCAATTATTCTAAAGTGTTGCAATAATATCTTTAAAGCCTTTATATTTAAAAAATCCAAACTTTTTTAAACGTCAGTATCACGTCGTGCACGTAATAATAACTATGACGTTCTGTCATAGAACTATTTTTTTTAAACGGACC